>VUQI01007533.1:2770-21377 GCA_015106735.1 Paratilapia polleni | reverse complement strand
ATCAATGAGTACTAGTACAGTCCCAGGACTGAAGTCCCTGCTGCTCTTTATACTGGATGTGCTGCATCACTGACTGACAGCTGATGAAGAGTCTCTGGAAACACTCATTTATCTCCTCTGCTCTTTCTTCTTCTCTCTGCAGGTGGTGAGGATGATAAACAGGACGGTGTGAGTGCTGAGAGAGGATGAGCTGTGTCCTGATGATCCAGAGAGGTTGAAGCAGCAGCAGCTTGTCTGTAGAGACGCTCTGACTGGGCCATGTTACTGGGAGGTGGAGTGGAGAGGAGAGCTTCATCCAGCAGTGACTGACAGAGGAATGAGAAGAAGTGCTGCAGAGTGAACTGCTCTGAGAACAGCTCCACTGTCAGACACAATGTAGAGTCCACCATCATCCCTGTGTGTCCCTCTGGATCTGACAGAGGATCATCAGTGGATCTGGACTGCTCTGCTGCTGCTCTGTCCTTCTACACAGTCTCTGCAGAGTCTCTGTCAGCTTCCGACTCTCCAGAGTTTGCTATATGTCTTCAATAATTTAGATCACATGTGTCAAACTCAAGCCCCGCGGGCCTAATCCAGCCCGCCACATCATTTTATGTGGCCTGCGAGATCTTAAAAGGTGCAATATTGTAATAAAAAGTATACTCAAAGTGTACATTGACCATAAACTACATATCCCATAATGCAAGTCGGTTCTGTGACCCACAAAGAGACGGCATCCCGCCACTAGATTGCAGTGTTTCTACAGCAGCGTTTAACTACAATAGTTTTTCACCAAATGACCATCTCAAAATGTCCAGAAAAAGGAAAATTGATCCAGAATTTATCCTGGGAAAAATTGGTGGGTCTAACTACCGATGGCGCACCTGCAGTGTGTGGAGAAAAAACGGGCTTGGTAGGACTAATGAAGGAGAAAATGAATAACTATCACACACCTCTGATAACATATCTCTGCATCATCCATCAAGAAGCTGTGTGTGGAAAAGTTCTGGAACTGAATCATGTGATGACCACAGTCATGAAAACTGTGAGCTTCATTTGGGTGTGTGGTCTGGCTCACCGCCAGTTCCAGCTTTTTTCACAGGAGGTGGAGACGTGCCGTACCATACAGAAATAACGTGGCTACGCAGGAGCGCCGTCCTCAAATGATGTTTTTGAGCTTAGGGAAGAGATTGTTCTTTTCATGCAAAGTAAAGAAAAACCCTTGGAAGAACTGTCAGATCCAAACTGGCTCTGCGACTTTGCTGTTTTGTGTGACACAACCGAGCATCTCGCCCATCTGAATCAGAGACAGGGACGTAAACAAGTCATCTTGAAAATGTATGACATGATCACAGCTTTCCAGCATATACTTCACTTGTGGAAGTCCCAGCTGGGTCATTTTTCTGACCCAGAAGCTACATCAATGATTTTGGATAACGTGTCGCTTTAGTTACATTTAGTAACATTTACATTGATTTCTTCTTCTGTGGCGCTTCTAGGTATAAATGGTTGTTAATTATTTTTCTTTTTATCGCACACACCCCAAAATTCACTACATGATGAATAAACTCATTTAAGGAAAAGCCACGAAATTAAAGATGATGTGGTTTTATTTTAACAGAGTTACGTGATTTTAAAATGCCAAAGGAGTCAAAATGTCTCACTCACAGACCTCGTACTGAAAGGGGCGGGGCCAGCAGTAGTTCTGGTTTGAATCAAAGCTACACACACCGAAACGGAGCTGAAATCCAGGCGTATACAGGGATGGCACAAAAAAACATCTGGGTAGTATTTTTGGCTGAAACTTGAAATATATGCATTCTAAGGACATGACAGTAACAATAATATGTGACGCGGGATGGGAAAAGCCAGACAAAGAAGCTGACCAAGAATCCCAGCCAAGCAATGACACAATCAAGAACAAGTGGACTTTCCAATGTTTCCAATGATTGAAGCCGGTGACTTTTCTGTCTTTAGCCTGTGGTGATAACACTGTATGAACTGTGATGGAATGGCAGTTTCTTGTAAACCTCGTGGGTTTTTAATCAGAGATTTAATCATTTAAGAACGTGCTACAAGTGACTATTTATCCATGTGCTTTGTTATTAAACCACAATAATTCAGAGAACAGGAGGATTGTTAGGATTTTTTGGTAAATTTATGAAAAAGAAAAAACTGAAATATCACATTTACATAAGTATTCAGAACTTTTGCAAAAACACTTGAAATTTGGCTTAGATGCCTCCCATTTTTCTTGATTGTTGCTGAGATGTTTCTACACCTTGACTGGAGTCCACCTAAATTGGTAAACTAAATTGATTGGACATGATTTGGAAAGACACACCTCTCTATAGAAGGCCTCACAGCTGACAATAGATATCAGGCCAAAAACCAAACCATGGGGTCAAAGGAACTGCCTACAGAGCTCAGAGACAGGGTTGTTGCAAAGCACAGATTTAGGGAAGGCTACACAAAAATTTCAACCTTGGTGTTTTCAACACATTCCAGGGTTTTTCCTGGATATAAAAAAGGTGGTGCCCACAAAAGGAAAACCACAAAAACTGTCCATCCATGCAATTTTTCTTTTTTAAAGTGAGGTTTAATTGACTCAAGCCTGCTATGCCTTTTATTGCTTATTAAATGGCCAGAAGAAAAAGGAAAATACAGACCTCTGTGAAGTAAGGTAACACAGACTCATTATCTTAACTATATGCGGATAAATTGTGCTTACGTGCAGCCACACCCTTAAAGGCTCATTTTGAGCCAGGAAATACCCCGCATTCAAAAACAGTCAAACTTGACTTCCAGCAGTCAGATCTCTCCTTATCCACTGATGCTACATTTAGCAGCGGCACTGGATCTGCCAGCTAAGCTGCAGTGTTTTTGTACTGAGTCCAACTTTTATACTGTGCATGGTATGAACACTTTGCAGGAATCGCTTGCAGCTACAGCCCAGACTCTCCCAGATGCTGCCTTTGTGGTGGGCCACCATGTTTCAGCACCAGTGCAGGTCCAGATCGTGCACTCCGGCTATCTGAGGAACTGAGGACCTGGTGGATTCACTTTCATTATAAAGAGCAATGCCCCAGCGATGTGGCTAAAGTTAAATCTGTTTGCTTCTCTCCTGCTTTCTGTGCTCACATCAACTGTATTTTAAGCCGAATCCACAACAAAGCTGCTCTCATGTACATATTTCCTGTTTTTGTTGTCAGATGACTGTGAAGGCATGCAATAATAACACAAACACCACAGATTAAGACTAATGTAAAGTCCTGATTTATAACAAACACTTTCTGATAAAGCTGTCATTCACTTACTTTAAACCTGCTAATTTTGGCTTTATTCACACATTAAATCACCACTCAGAAACAAAGTTTGAAGCCAAATGTGGCTAAAGCATCCAGTTAGTGGCTACACTGATGCTTGGCAGTCCACCCTGAGATAGTGGGGAAAGGACGTCCTACAGCAATGTACGGTATATATTAAAACAAAAAAAAAAAACAGGTATGTTTTTTTTTAAACATTAAAGCATGCAAACCAGTTCTAACAGCCTCCAAAATAAATTTCTGAGCCTGCAAAGGGCCAGTTCACAGCCTCCCTGGAGAGAAACGTTTTAATTTTGTACAGTACAGCTGTTTATGCTATAACTCATGTTTAATGCTGACATGATGCTTTTCATATTCTCTGCTCACTGTGGCATTGTGTTGGATTTCTGCGTAATCAAATAATAGCCACAAATAACAGGGAGACGCAGACACTGACGCACACATAATGATGTGGGGGATATTTTCTTGGCACACTTTGGACCCCTTAGTACCAACTGAGCATCATTTAAACCCCACAGCCTACCCGAGTGTTGTTGCTGACCATCCCTTTATGACCACAGTGTACCATCTTCTGATGGCTGCTTCCAGCAGGATAACACACCATGTCACAAAGCTTAAATCATCTCAAACTGGTTTCTTGAACATGACAGTGAGTTCACTGCACTCAGACGGCCTTCACAGTCACCAGATCTCAATCCAATAGAGCACCTTTGGGATGTGGTTGAACGAGAGATTCACATCATGGATGTGCAGCTGACAAATCTGCAGCAGCTGTGTGATGCTGTGATGTCAGTATGGACCAAAATCTGTGACGAATGTTTCCAGCACCTTTTTAAATCTGTGAGTGAATTAAGACAGTTCTGAAGACAGAAGGGGGTCCAACCCGGTACTAGCAAGGTGTACCTAATGAAGTGGCCATTAGTGTATATTGCTTCAAATTAAAAAAAGAAAAAACGTTTTATACATTAACAGTTGGAGAACTCACACATGCAGTTACTGGGAGGAGATGTTCACTAGTTTTCTTCTATTTGTGATATAAATCCTGGATTTACAGAAGCTGAATCTTAATCTGAAGCTTACTGCATATTTAAAAGAAGTGTAAATCTGTTCATTTACCCACCTTTAAACAGTCTTTAAACTCCAGTAAGAGCTGTTAGAGTGGATAAACCTTACTCCTGCTTACTTTGTGTGTGGTGATAATTCGACTGCTGTGTGGCTTATTTTTGTTTGTTGGTTTTCTGTTCCTGTCTTCTTTGTGGCCACGAGAAAACACGACGTTTTCATACCTCAGTATTAGTTTGGCTATCTGTGTTTACAGCGTTTCGCCTTCCTGTACTCTGGTTTCTACTGTGTGGGGATGTAATTCTACAAAACAATAAGGTTTATACTCAGCCTGCTTCTGCAGCAGCATGCTCTGGAGGACTCTTAATCTCTGACCTAAAACATCTCCTACTAGCTGTGTTTTTGTCTTTATGAAGACCACGACAGCTTCAGAGTGAACTCAGCATGCCTCTGCACAGACCTCACCGAGAGCATCAAATGCTGCATCCAGGATAAAACGAGCTGAACTCCAGATCGGCTTAGGCTCACGTTAGCTCGGTGGTTACCGCTGAGGAGGAGCGCAGGCCACAAACTGAGAGAAGCTCTGCGATGAGGCTTTTTTTTTGAAGACCTTTCCCGCTTTTCAAGCTCAAAAGAGCTTTGCTTTCCTGCAAAGACCAACCCTGGTGACCCACAGCACTTCACCAGAAAGGCTTCTTCTGTGGGAATTAAGAGCAGACTACACGCTTCAACAGAGCGCTGCTGCCCTCTTCAGGGCATATGCAGGTATACATAAGAATCACTTAGAACAGGGGTCTCGAACCTGCGGCTCTTTTGCCCATCTCCAGTGGCTTCCTGTGATTTTGACCCAAAAAACCCCAAAAAACTAGATGAATATGAAAATTGTCCTCTTGAGTTTGCTGAACTTCAGTCGTGTCGGTTAGTGTTGAAGTATAAACATAAATGGCTCATTTTTAGTCCCTCTAGCTATGGAGTCCAAATCCCCCCCACCCAAAAAAATGAATAAAAATAAAAATAAAAACATGAATAAAAGTGGTGGAGGAAAATTAAGAATTTAATAGTGCACAGTGGACAAATTTGTCTGCTTTCACTTCCAGTTCTGCTGGCTTACTGGTGTGTTTGATCTGCTGCTGGACTTTGAACGTTGAAACTTTCCTGTTTTTTGTTTTTTTTGTTCACTACACTGAAAGCTACTGGGCTGCTAACTGAACAGGCTCCTATTAAACTGATTCATTTGCACAAATACGGCTTCAAAGTGGCCTGCATAGCTTTATAACTGCTCTGTTTCAAAGCAGGTCTCGTGCTCCGATTTGTTTGTAAAATAAATAAATAAATAAGTAAACAATTTTAGTAATTATAATTCTATAATTTAATAAATGCAACAAAAACATGGTATTATTGTACTGAAAATGCAAAGTTAAAGTACTAAATAATCATAAATAGCCCACTGCACAGAAGCCACATGTGGTAAACAATTTGAATTATTAGTAATGTTGATAGGTTAATAGGTTAATTGACAGGTCGATAGGTTAATTTCTACTTAATAGGCTGTTGACGTAAGACAAGAGAAGATATAATGTATTGATCCCAAAGTTTGGAAATTCCTTTGTTACAACAGGTAAAAAAAATCAGTTAAACACAACAAACATAAAACTAATAGCTAATATATCACATAATTAAACAGGCAGGCATTAAAAGGCTCAAATATGTTTTGCAGCTCCACACAGATTCATTGGGTCAAGAATTTTTTAAAATGTCTCTTTTGATAGTAAAGGTTGTCGACCCCCCAATGCTTTAACGGATGTTGTATTTTTGATAAAAATGATCTTTCTCTGGTGAGCATCAGTAAGAAATATAGAGTTTTCTAAGCAACTTTATACCTTCCTTTGTTCCTGATGGCTGGAAGCAATTTTCAAACAGTTTCACTGTTCTGTAAGACTCTAAGATCCTAAAACAGAGCACACAAGCCTTATATAACATTTGTAAGTAGGCCAAGCATACTGGGTTGAATTCTGTTTTTGTATTTGTTCCTTGCTCTCAGATCATTTAACACTGCTGGAGCTGCAGCTGGAAGAAGCTGAAACTGTCTTATGGACATCTAAACAACATGTTGAGGAACACTGGAGCAGGACTGACGGACTGACTGAGTGGTGCAGCTCGGTCCATGAGTGTGACTTCAGAGTGGAGCTTGAGGTTGGATTCAACTGCTGCTCCCAAGATCAACACTGATCTTTAAGTCTTAACTCCATCTGTATTTCCTTAACCAGGTAAAGAAGTGAAAGCACCCGTATTTAACAGACAAGTTATGAAATATCAGTTATTTCATGGAGTTAGCTGATTATTGCTTTTTAAATGTCAGCTTGAGGCTTGTCCTTATGTCCTTCAGATTCTTTATTAAAGATAGGCAGAGGTGGACCAAGCAAACAGAGTTTACAGCAGATGGTGGCGGGTTGCAGATTCAGATGGATGAAACGCAGTAATTGCTGTAGGAGGTCCGATCGCCTCCAAGGAGGAAGCTCTGTGGACATGAGAGGAGTTAATGAAGGGATGGACAAATGGATGGAGGGCTTGACTCACATGAACTCATTCACTGTGAGTGTGTGAAGTTAACCTGAAGCAGTTAAACTCAGGAAGTTTCTAACATCTTCCTTTCCTCTTGCAGTTCCTCTGTCCTCCAGCAAACGGCAGTGTAACCCTATGAAAAGAATATTAACGTTTTTGGTAACTAAGAGAATCTCCTCCTCTTGTTTCTTTTCTAACACTAACCCTGTACAACACAAGAGAAAGTGACTGATGATGAACCTAAATTATGCTTTATTCCCCCTCCTCTCTGTTGGGAAAGTAGAGAGAAACCCCATATTCTCTCCTCCCCTCGAGCTCTAGTTTTTTCTCTAGTGGTGCTACTGGATACCTTCTACTCAGCTGGTCATACTTTATTAGCTTGAAATTAATCAGACATTTTATTTTGCAAAATCTGAGACATAATATTTAATACAAGGTCAGAGAAATATTAGCACTGACATTATAAATTTCAAGGAAAAAAGGAAAAAATTCAAAGAAGCCACAAATGGTTTCTTAACCAGAATGAGAATCGGTGCAGTAGGATCTCCTAAATTATGCCACTAATTATTGGGACAGTTCAGACTCTGTGTGCTGTGGGAATGGATACCCCATTTCTTAAATACAGTGGTTACTTCCTTTTCATGCATCTTTGTTGAGAGGATACAGACGTTTACCAGCAGAAGGCTCCTGTCTCCTTTACTTTCACCTTTCTTTCTTCTCTTCTTTCTTCCCTTTCTCTCTCACCTTTTCTGACTTTAGCTTTTCCCTAAACAGTCTGCTGTTATGCTTTAATGTTTAAACTTCATGAAAAATTCAGGTCCAGATATTTGTCCCGTACCACTGCAGCCTGAGCCTGAAAGGGACAAACTCTCACATTCATTCTGCTCTTTCAAACTAAAACAATGTCATTTGTCTCACGGTGCTGTTTGTGTTAAAAGTTTAGTATGTAACGGCTGAAATTCACTTAAATGATGGCCACATAATCTAAAAATCAATTTGCTGGTAGGGATTATGGAGGCACTTTCATTTTGCGGGCAAGACTTCTGTGAATGATGCAAGCTGGGAAACTATAATAACAGTTTTTTAAGGACAAAGTGGGATCTTATTGAATGCCCGTCTCAAGCGGAGGTCTACAGATGTAGACGAGGGTTAGAAGTTAGAAGCAGTAAGTGCTGAGGTTTGGAGTTTAGTGGGACTCTGAGAGCTGCCAGCATGCACTGAAATTCATAAATCCCATCATGTTCAGTAGCTGTTAATACTGACATCCAAACAGCCAGCTCTAATATACCGCAAGACCATCAGGAAATGATGAAGAACAGACGTGATGAGTCTGTTACAGAATTCGAGGTCCTGGCAGTGGTAAAGCTGCTGTTCATAAAAGGTAAACTCTCCACTTACCTGAAAACATGAAGAAAAACTCAGTTTCAGAACATAATGGAAGCTGTTTCAAAACCAAGTATACTCCAAACCAAAAAGTGTGACATGTATAGTGGACTAAAACAATTAAATATAATGATGACAAAAATGATACCAGTCTCAAGATTTTGTGTGATATATTATATGAGAGAACCGCTGCAGGTACCGAAACACACAAAATGTGCTTCATTCAAAGATAACTAGACTATATGATGTGTTAACTGTGTGCATTTTACCTCATGGCCAGGTGTGACATGCATATCTCAGTGGTTTGTGTCAAAATAACGAGTTTCTGAATCTCTTCATTCATCAGAGTACGTATTAGTGTAAGTAAATTGATACACTTTATATCACCTGACATGTGACAGTTGTAGCAGTGTTGATACTCTGTAACAGTGTGTGATGAGCACTTTTGTCCTGCAGCTGTTATTTTGTTACTCTGAGTGAATTTCAGCTGATAATTAAAAATAATTAGAAAAGATCAGGGTTTGGTATCTGAACTGGCTCTTTGTCAGCTTCAGAGGGAGCAATCAGACGTAGGGTGAATAAAAAGTCCCTCTTATGGACTTTGCTACAGCCACAGGATGCATGTCTGAAAGCTCGAAGCAAAGTCACACTTACAGTTTTGCAATCTGTAATAATAATTACATTTTTCAATAGTTTACGGAGCAGCTGGAGCACTGCTTTTCAAAGTTAATTCTATGTTGAGTGCAAGGATTTCAAGCGTTCTTCTTATTGTTGTTTTTAGCTCATTTATCAGACTGTTCTTTATGATTCTAGTCTTCTGTTTGTTTCAGTGAAGCACTTGAAAAGTTGAAAGGTTTAAGATGAAAGTGAGGGAAGTGAGGAGCCACACTGAAATCATCCTGTTTGTCTTGCAGTGCCGGTGTCCTCCTGCAGGAGGCAGCATAAATCCACAGAAAGCTCGACCCGCCTGGTGTTTCCTCTTTCTTTTATTCCTTTATCCTTGATCCTTTCTCTTTCTCCCTTTTCCTTTTCACTGTTCTGCCTCCTCTTCTCTCTCCTTTTCTTTTGTCTCTTCTTTTCTTTCCCGCCCTTATCTGTGTGTTTATTGAGGTTGATAATTTGCTGATGATCAAAACATGCCAAAAAAGATTCAGAGGTTGATTGATGCAAAAGAAAATTAGAATTTAAGTCCAGTTGCGTCACAAAATGTGTGTGAATGTTATCTGTGTGTGTGTGTGTGTTATCTGAGTGTGTGTGTGTTATCAGCGAGCGTCAGCCGGCTCTTTGCTTTGTTTTTAGGTCACTTTTGGACCAACTTCCTTAAATCAGTCTGAAAGCAGCTCGGCTCTTTAAAATAGAAACAATTAGTGCAGGCTTGACATTCAGCTCTTTCTCTCTTTCATTCCTCCTTTCTTTTTGTCTCTCTTTCTTTTCTGTCCTCTAAGGTTTCCTTTTTTTGGGGAGGAGAAGTAGGCCGTCTGTCTGTGCTTGGACTGCAGACATCAGCTTTATCTTGTTTATTTTTGATAAAAATAATAAAATAAAGAAAGAAATCTATTAAAAACAGTATCTGTGCACAGTGTGTGACTTTCTTTGTTTTGGGAGTGTTCATTAATTAAGAAGATATACTATATGTTATTTGTTATTATGTATATTTAACATTTAAAGTTAAGATTTTAAAAATAAAAATTTTAATTTTTAAATTTATGAAATTTACTGAAATTCGACTGCTGATGGACAAACATTCTTTGGTTCAAGCTTCTCAAATGTGTGAATATGTGAAAAGTGTCACAGATAAAAGAAAAAAAACATTACATAATTATTTTATGTGATTTTATTATTTTTGTGAACATTACCGAGGATCTCCTCCTGGAACCTTCACACAGACATTGTGGTCAGAAAGGCTCGGCAGCAGTTATACTTCCTCAGGAAGCTTGGGAAGTTTGGCATAAATGCCAACATCTCCAAACTTCTACAGGAGACCAATCGAGAGCCTGCATGACAGTTTGGTACGGGAGGTGTTCTGCCAAGAGCCGGAAATCACTACAGAGGGTGGTGGAGGCAGCAGAAAACATCACTGACAAGAGCCTTCCTACCATTAAAGACATGGACCTCCAGCGGGGCCTGCATAAGACCCACAGCATTATCAAGGATCACAGCCATCCAGCACACCAGCTATTCTCCTGGTTACCGTCAGGCAGACGATTCAGGAGCATGGCTGCACGGATGACTAGATTTTATTATCAAGCCATTCGACTCCTCAACTGCAACACCTGACCAGCCACACTGCACTGTTTTTGACTGTCGTCTTCCAGTCCAGAAATAATGTCTCAGACATGCACTGCCACTTTACTGCAATACAGTGTGCAATGCTGTTATTTAACCTGTCACTGGTGCTGCTGCTTACAACCGTCAGTTTCTCTCAGGTGCAATAATGCTGCATACTGCACACCCCCACCCCATGTACATGTGTAAATGAAGATCTATTTATGACATTTTATTTTATTCTCCATTTTTTTGATCTTGGTAGTTTTTAAACTTATATTGCTTTAGTTTTTTTTCAGATACTGAGTGACTTGTTTTCGTCTCGTCAAACACACTTCATTGTAATGTTGACCCTGTGTTAACTTCCATATGACAAATAAAACTTTTCTAGTATTTATTAGATTAAAAGGATATGATCAGATGTAATAATTTTGGAGAGGGCTTCCATGCCTGCTTTCTGATCAGGTGATAAAAGGCTTTTTTAACGTCCATTTAAAGCAGTAAAGAGTGCCAAACATACAAGGTCCAATCCAGCTCACGGATAGCTTTACAGAGTGAAAAAACTGCAAAGAAGGAGTGCAGAACTTTTTCATGATAGGAAGAATTGTGTTGTCAGTTTTTAAGGTTGGATCACTTCATGAGAGTCCAAACTGACGCCTCTTACTGACCATGAAGTTACCGCTGGCCTGCCATACTACACTGAAGTAAGGCGGTTCAACCCAGGAAGCCATCCTTCCATCATTTTTGATTTATTACAGCAGCATTTCTTTGTATTTACATCAGCTGAACGTGGAAAAACTGAGATGTACTTTTGAAATTGCTTTATTTTTTAAACAGTTTTCCCCCATTTTTTAAAAACAAAAAATGGAACTGTGCACAAAATTCTGAAAACATGAAGCTCATGTATCAACAAAATGACTCCAAACTGCTGAACTCTAAGCACATTTCCATTGGTCTGACTCAAATATCATTCTAAATCACAGGTTTGCACATCTCTGAACACAAAATGCATCATTTAGCACACTTTGTAAACCTATAGGCTCACTGGCCTTCACAGTGCAACACAATGATTACCAATTAGTGTCACTCATGTTGCACCTGTACAAGCTTCAGTCATGTGTCAGAGTATAAAAGAGGCTTCAGGTGATTTAAACAGGTGTTAGACAAGAAGATGAAGCAGCAAGAACACAGAGGAAGAGGCAGAGTGAGGGTGAGGGTGAGGGTAAAAGGAGGTGTAGGAGGTGACAGAAGGCAACTTTCAGTTTTTTTGTCAGTTCAGCCGAGCACTTCGTATTGCAGTAACAGATAAACATTTCTTTTTTTTGTATTTGTGCACTGATTTGCTTTGTAGTGTTTCTCATCGTACTGACATGGTGAAATTACAGAGTTTTGCTACAAACTATGTGAAATAGGTAATGTTTGTGTTGCTACTTTGGAACCAAAAACTCTACACTTCACCAAAATGAGAAAAAGGACGCTTATTTCCACACATTTGTACGAATCTGAATATGAGACACGGCCTCGTGGAGCCAAAACATACACGAACACTTCTGATGGTAGTGCTCTGATTTTATCACATCAGTGTTTATTTGATGCTCTGTGAGTCAGAAGCATGAAACAGCTGTGTGCGTTGTTTTGGTGGAAGGAATCGGTTTTGGGGAGAGAGGACACGGGTTTGAGTGCTGCGTTTCGTTTTGTAGGAGATGTGTGGAGTTTTGACACAGCAGTGAACTCTTCTCAGTTTATGTTTCGAGTTTCGAGGAATTGAACCACAGTTTCTGGAAATGTGTTTAAAAATCTGGGAAAAACTGTAAGAGATCGCAGGGTGTTAGTTTTATAAATGAATGGTTTATTATCAGAATGCACTTAAACCTCTATGTGAAAAGAAAGAAGAACATTTTGTGTTTTTATAGGCTGTTAGGCAATAACTTAATGGTGCGGCCCACTTAAGATCAGATTGTGCTGCATGTGACCCACAAACACCCCGGATTTAAAGAACTAGTACCAAGCTTATGGAAGTTTGCTTTTTGGTATTGTTGAAGAGTCCGCACAGTCACTGTGTGCAGCTTTAAGTACTTTAATCACTTTAAAATGAGCAGCGTCAACACCAGTGGGCCTGCAAAGATGTGCTTTCAGCATGCGACTCCCTCCAAAACCACAAGTTGTTTGTCTTAATGATCTTTAGAGGTGTAATATTTTTGAAATGTTCGCACAGAGCTAGGTTATCTGCTGTAGCCACACTAACCCCCATCTGGACTTCTGCTCTGTACTCAATACATCAGTGTAAAGAAAGAAAATAAGTGTCATTTCCTAGATAATTTCTGATCAAATACTTGAGTGGGCCACAGTGGAAGATTTTCAGATTTCAAACTGGGCCAAGGTTTTAAGGGTGGGACAGGTTGTGTTAGACAGAACACGTCTGGTTCTCAGTCTGGACCATGTTATCCGAGGCAGATTACAGCTGTCTTTGCATCAATGATCACACCGGCCATTTCTTTCCCACCTCTCTCAGAAACCAGACCTGACCAGCTGTTCTCAGTCCTGGAACATCTAATACGTTGGTTTTTGTCAAAGCTGCAGGCATGTCTCAGTTACATGAAACTGGCGGAGTGTGATGTGCGGGGTTATGGTATCAGTGGGACAGAGTTGTCACTCCCAACTCAAAACCTGCACCCTCCAGTATGAATTCAAAACTTTGCCATCTGGGGCCACTATGTCTTTCCAGTCATATCCTGTATGCAATGGTGGGATGCAGGTGGCATCTAACAGAAAGGCAACTGAAAACCATAGACTGTATATTAACAATGGATGGAGCCACTAAGACACCCTTTGGTTTTTCTCGACTCCACATTTTGAAGGCAGAAGTAACCACACTTGGACCAGACAATGGAGTTCTTTATGAGTCGTGCTGTCCACCTTGGTTAGCAAGCTGCATCCACAGACTGTATGGGTGCATCATACAGACCTGTGCAGGACACCTGTCAGTCAAAATAGCCACACCCCTAATAATGCAAACTCTAAGCTTTACCAATAAGGCCTCAAGTGGCCATTAGAGGAACTGCAGTTTTTATCACTTGTGCATTGGCTTTATTTATTTATTTATTTTTAGTTTTCCTGCCTCCTGGAAACCAGGAAGTTTGCATGATCCTGTAATCCTGTAATGCTGCAAGAGCTCTGGAGTGTGCTGCAGCTCATTCTGACACCATAACCAAAAGCCAGTCGCAGCAATTATTTAGATAATCTGGATAAACTGTTGGCTCTTGTTTCTTGACGTGTGTGACTTTGTGGTACAAATAAAGCTACAAAAATAAAACCCAAATTACAGCTGAATGAAAATCAATGAGTTAAACAATTCGGCTTTAAATTTAGTGTGTGTGTGTGTGTGTGTGTATGTGTGTGATACCCCTCCTGAGACTGAGGTCAGGGAACACACTCTTCTTTTCCCGTCTACCATCACGGGGACCTCATCAACACCTCGCTGCCATGGCAACAGAGGACACACTCCATTTACATGTCTCCCATGGGAACCCCAACACTTACTGTAAAAGATGTAAAGGACAGAGGATGGGAGAGGTGGAGAAGGAGGAGGTCAAGAGAAAATTAGAGGGTTTAAAGGACATTTCCTTCCACATGTGTAGTCTGCAAAATAAAGACTTCAAACAGCCCTCATGGGGTGTTTTATGAGTAAGAAACGGATGACATCACAGACTGGCTCCTCCATGCTGCATCAGCAATTGTCCTGTCTGTGTGTGTGTGTGTGTGTGTGTGTGTATTCATAATGCACTGGTGTCGCTCTTTGATCCTAACGCGTGCAGAGAGGCAAAGTCACAGTGAACAAAGACGAAAAAGGCTGAGGAGGAAAACCCAGAGCCAAACTTTAAGCTGCTTTAAATGTAATTTTTACTTTAATGAGGAGCTTAAATGGCCGTAATGTAAAAGATGACGCCTGTCGTTACAAATCTGCTCTGTGGAGCTTTGTTTTACTCTCTCAAATGCACCATTTTCCTTCACTTCCATTAAAGCCCATCTAAGAGACACATTTATGTGTGTGTCCAGGCACTTCTGGCAGATTTGCAGAGTTGACCTTAGTTAAGCTTTGCCCATGTAGATGTACTCACTGGACCAAGAAGTCCAGTGCAGAAGTGACCGTGATAACCAAGCCATTCTTGAAGCAAGTCTTATGTTTGAAACACCTCCAGGGACTTATTTAGGCAGTTATTATGGAGTCCATTACTAGGACAACCAGCCGATATCAGAATTTCTCCAATCCCAAAGTGATAAGTTTGTTTTTGTATTTTATTTTATTTTTGAGCCAAAACCCAAAAATATTCAGTTATTGAAAATTATTAAAATTGGCACATTTTCATGGTTAGGAAGCTGGAAAAGGTGGAATTCTTATTTGTGAATTACTACATGATTGCATGTAGTAAAATTTCAACAACTAACTGATCAGCTACTTTTATCATGTGTCTCAGAGATGATGGTTTTATGGCGTCTGTCAGGCAGCAGAGTGGAGGAACTGTTTAAGTGTCCTCTGTGTTAGAAATGCAGGAATCAGGCTGAAAAAGTGGGTAAAGTGCCCCTCTAAATGAATCTGTTATAATGTCGTTTGCATTGATTGGTTGCAGCAAACTATAAAACCCACATCTACTTTTATTCAATTAGTGATGAATTATTACTGATACACAAAATTTGAGATTCCCTAATGAACACACTCCTGTTGATACAGATACAGATGTGCACACATTTGGCTCACCTCACTGACTTACATCTTAAACCAAGTTTTATGCATGCATTGATTTACATTACAGAAACAATACAGAGGCACGTCCACACGTGTAAAGTGTAAACAAATTTATGTCCCCACGAGATGATCTGTTCCTGTCTGGCCTTCAGTTCTTCTGGGCATCCTCAGTCCAGCCCCACTGGGGACGAAAACACCCACAGTCCCACAGGAGGGACTGAGCCTGTGCAAGCTGAGGCGTGTGCTGATCACTGAGCAGTCAGTTTGTAATACAAACAATACAATACAAATTCTATAATTTAACCATTATTTTAAGAACAAAAAAATCCTTTGGCAAAACTGCACCAATATAATGTCCAATATATAATGTGGTATGGTGGTTAGCAATGTTGCCTCACAGCAAGAAGGTCCTGGGTTTGAATCCAGGCTGGGGCCTCTCTGACTGGAGTTTGTGGGTACTCACTGGGTACACCAGCTTCCTCCCACAGTCCAAAGACATGCTTGTTTGGTTCACTAGTGATTCTAGATGAACTGTAGGTGTGAATGGCTGTCTGACTCTTTGTGTTAACTCTGCAAAAGACTGGTGTCCTGTCCCGGGTGTACCCCACCTTTTGTCCTATGATACTGGGATAGACTCCAGCCTGTCCTGAATTGGATGGACCCTGGATGTTTAATCTGTTAATTCAATGGAGGGGGTAAACTTTCAGGGGTCATATCAAAACAAGTTATAACATATGAAAGGTCTCCTTTTTACCTACATTTGGATACCAGGATCATCTTCTTGTCTTGATTCCTTCTGTGTGAAAATAACTTGCTATTGAAACCATATATCCCATGACACTGATGCTTCAAGTTGGTTATAGACAAAAATCATGATGAACAAAAAACACATTTTGTGACACTTGGAGTTGCAGTTTTTTTTTAACAGAGTTTAAATGTCTTTTTAGCCCTGAAAATTTCATGTGGATATCTCCTGTACTTATGAAGTTATGAAGGCTCAAAAATGCTGGAAAAATAACCTGAATTAGAACCAAATCTGGACCTACCCCTCTGTAGTTTGAGGGCGTGTAACTCAGGAAACTGAGGGGATTGGCTGGGAGGAACTCACTGATTTTTCAAGGAATTATCCTGCTGTGGTCACAGATAGCACCCTATTTATTCCTGTGAATTCACTGGCACATAAACTGACAAACATGTTTCTGCAGGCTTCCTCACACTCACATGACATATGATTAACTTCCTCATGACTAACATATGAATTGGAAAGAAAATTTGCACGGCACTGTTAGAGCCTCCAAATGTTGTTGGAAATTTGTGATCCACAAAAAGGCACTTGTTGTTTTAAAGCTGCTCCTTTTCCAGTAATTATATCATTGGAAAACTGTGTTTGGACATCATGAATTCAAATGATAGTACTAATGAGCTGCGGCTCAGGGCACTTCCTTCCTCACTCACTTCCAGCTGGATTCGGGATCTCCAGGCATCAAATAGCTGTTTTATTTCCTGCTGACAGAGGGCGCTGTTCTGCACAGTGTACTCACTGTTGGTAGGTCCAGATTATTAATTAATTGTGAGGGAGTGACGAGAAAAAGGAAGAGGGGAAAAAAAAGAAGAAGAAAACCAGGAAGGAGCTGATTGTTCAAGGTGCTTAAAAACATAAATATTAACAACATAAGGAGGAATTTTTCTGTGAAAACTGGTTTGCAGTGAGAAGAAATATTCTTAAAGACAGTCAGAAACATAAATCCATTAAAGTGAAGTGCACCTTTAAGAGGGTGGATTGAAGATTTTTGGCAGGCAGACAGATGGGGAAGCTCCTTTTAACATATGCTGAGGAACTCTGACACCCCCTCTGCATTTGAGGGCTAGAAATGAGATTACATAACCAAGTAAACAAGTCAGCACACACACAGACACACACTTTTTATTTTTCCCTCTCAGTTCAGTGCCTTGCTCAAGGGCAACAAGAAGGCAGTTCATTGAGGTCAGTCTCTATTCATGTGTGTTTGAGGCCATCAGTGGAGCTGAAGCAAGTCTATTAATTGACAGAAGGTAAATCATGACTGTTTAAACTATTTAACCAACAGCAATTTTCAGCTTTTTACATGTGAGGACTCACATTCAGGTTTATATCACTGCAAACAGAAAATCTTTGGGGCTTAGACTGTTGTGTTGGTCGGACGAAGCAAACAACTTAAACACCATCCCAGCAAACATGGAAACGTAGTCAGATGGATGCTCCTGCTTTCAGTGAGTGAAAACAGCTGTTGGTGGGCATTAAACTGAAATTTCAGCTTTTCACAAATGTCACAGAAGCCCTGTTCACGAGTTAAAGCTGTAACCCAGCAAACAATGATAAAACACTGGCATTAGCTCCCCAGTCGCAGTATGACAGCAAAACCCTGCAAACATTTTTCACATTAAACAGCTGTCAGCTGTTTTTTCTCAACGTTTAGTCTCAGATGAAAAATAGTTCCAAAATGAAAATTGTGCCGATGCTGGAGACCTAATGTCTGCTGGATGTCCTGCTTAGAGTTTCTAGTAAGGGAAGGTTTGTTTATAAGACTTGTTTTGTATTCCTTTTTTATCATTGAGAACAAAATATACCATTGGGGGACAGAGAGGCGATGCTTGTGAAAGTCCAGACAAGAACACAATGAGACAGAATTTACTTGCACATACATGTAAATGGAATAAACACAATCCATCCATCCATCCATCCATCTCCTGTCTCTTACCTGGGTCCGAGTCACAGGGCCAGCAGTCTAAGCAGAGATACCCAGACTTCCCTCTCCCAGTCACGTTCTCCAGTTCTTCCATGGGGACACTAAGGCATTCCTGAGCCAGCTGAGAGATGTAATCCCTCCAGTCAGGACATGCCTGAAACACCTCAATTAGGAGGCATCATAACCAGATGCCTCAACCATCTCAATTGCCTCCTTTTGATGTAGAGGAGTGGCGACCTGAGCATCTCCCAAATGTCTGCATTCCTCGCCCTATCTCTTAGAGAGAGGCCAGCCTTCGGAGGAAACTCATTTCTGCCGCTTGTATCCAAAATCTCATTCTTTCGGTCGCTCAGCTCGTGGCCACAGGTGAGGATAGGAACGTAGGTCAACCACCAAATCGACAGCTTCGCTTTCACACTCAGCTCTCTCTTCACCACAATGTCAATCTCGTGCTCCCCTCTCCCCTCACTCATGAACAAGACCGCCAAGATACTTGAACTTAAACATGTTTATATTCAAAAAAAAAAAAAAAAAAGCTCAGCGGAGACCCCAGGTTAGAC
>VUQI01007523.1:7031-18570 GCA_015106735.1 Paratilapia polleni | reverse complement strand
GGGGACATGAAAAAAAAAAAAAAAAGAGAAAAAAAAAAAAAAAGAAAAAGGTTCATGGTTCGAAAACTGAGGTAGGAGCAAAGCCGTGGTTTTATTGCACCCCTAATAGATCCACAGCATTCCGTCTCTTGGCTCTTCTCTGTTTTGGACGCTTGTGTTGATTTTTGGGTGTATGGCTCCACCTTACTGTACACATTCACCTTATCTTTATAAGTCAGTTGAGTGTGTTTTTTTTATTTTCTAACAATGCCTTGCCTTTCATTCCCACAGTCTAAACATTAAAGCCTTGTGGATGCAAAATCAAGCTGACTGAGGTGCTCCTCTGTAGCTACTGGGAGTTAAATGACTGGCTGAAGGGCTCTTCAGCACTGACTGTCTGGGCAGGAGAGAACATTACGCTTTCTTTTTCTCAACCAGCCTCAAGTCAGCAGTCACCCCTTTTTTTTCATCTCTGTGAGCACTAAAAACTGTTGTCTTGAGGGGAGTCAGACTAAGGCTATATGTACAGTAGTTCTTCTGCACCCTCCAGCACCTTCCTAATATCCCGTCACGGCTCGCCCACGTTCAGCCCACCCTCAGCCCCATGGTGTCATACGCGGGTGTTGGCGGCACTCAGCAGCTGTAATTAAGCCGGCCCTTTATTGGTTTTGTCCTCGCCATGGGAGATGTGTGCAGGAAGAAGGGAGGCCCTGGTTTATTGCCTGGGCGTCCAAGAGAGGGGTTATTATGATTGCACGCTAGAGAGAGAAAGAAAAGAAGTGGATAGAGAGAGAGAAAGTGGAGAGAGTTGGAGTGATAGAGAGAGACAGCAGCAGAGGCTGAATCGATATGCTCGACTCCTCTCCTCTCACCAAATCATATCTCAGCATCAAACCGCGAGTGAGAGAGAAAGAAAGACACGGGGGGGGGGGACTGGTAGCTAGTGGTGGGCTGTGTGGCCAGATAAACATCAGGCTAATGTCCCTAGCCCCAGGCCTGCTGCCTCTGCTGCTATTGCCGCTGCCCAGAGAAGGAGGTGAAATTGCTTTTCCTGAGGTTTGGTTACAGTTTGCCACAGCAAGAAGTACACGTGATGTCATCCACAGGGATGTACATTAGGTATAGGTTCGTCCAGCCAGGCCGTTCTCAGCAGTGAAGCAGGATGAGGAAGGTAAAGAAAGGGACACAGAGCAACAAAGGAAAGACAGTACCTTTCAACAGAAACGCCGGCCTGTGCAGAGCGCTGACATCTGGGCTCTTTTCATGCTCATGGAGCGAGACTGATTCCCTCAAAGGCTGAATAGGCACGCGTGTGCATGCGTTGTGTTTGTGTGTGTGTTTGACCCTCAACCTTAACCTGTCATAAATAGTTGGGATACAGTAATCATAGTGTCCTCTCCCTTCAGTTGCTTCGTTATAAGTCGTTTCCAGTGCCGCCCTAGGCCCTTAACTTCCTCTCTTTCCACTAACTGACGGACTAAAGAGAAGGCTGCTGAGTGGCGTAAATGTGAGATTCAGCTCTTCTCTGTGTGCGTCCTTGTGCTTCTTTGTGAGAGTCCGTGTGGCTGCACTTGTTGTGTACTCATATGTTTGAAGCCCAGTCCCTAGGAGGTCTTTTTTTTTTTCTCTTAAAAAGCTTTTTTCTGTGCTCTCAAACAGATGTCTGATGTCATCTTCTTTTTAAATAGCCAAGGGAGAAAAGAGAAACCGCATACGCCACATGGATAGCACTTTGCTTTCAGCCATACGCCTTGATGTGTGATGCTATTTGTCAGCATTAGTAACCACTGTCACAATTTAATGAAAGGGTTAAATTTGGCTACCTTTGCTGCCACAGTTGAACATTATTGTACGATATTAGTGGTGTGCACACGTGTGTGTTACTCCACAAATCCTCTTCTGGCCTTGGTAGTCAGTGGAGTCGTTAATTGAAAGCTCTCTGCTCCTGCACAGCATTATCATTCTTGTTTTACATTTGATTTATTGATTAAAGAGGCTTACAAAGTCAGACCTTCGGAAGGTCAGGAGGTGGACTTTCTTAGCTAAATCCCTGTTATTTAGTGGAGTGGAGTCAATAAAAAAACCAAACATTTCAAACTGTACTGTTACTGAAAACTTAAAACTTAAAATGATACTATACACAGTAAGTATGTGTATGGAGTGCATTTTAAATCATAGCTTAGGGCTTTTAGGGGTTTTATGTTTAGGTGTTTTACTGTTTAAACTCCACGTACCCAGGGCACGATTGACCTGTCAGCATATCCACATGCTTTGTTTCATGAATGGGGAAATAGACTGCTTTATATGTAATCCTGTTACTGTGCCCCAATTCAAATTCTTTTCTTCACGCTCCCATTTATTCAATTACCAAAAATGCACTTGAAGAAGCCGTGTGATAAAGCAATAATGAAACAGCTTAATCTAAACATCTGCGTCTCTCCAGTCCATTGCTATCATCATCCGTCTCATCCCCAGCCCATGCTCAAATCCTCTTTTGCAACACTGATGGTATTTCACGAGCTCAAAGAGATTAATTATTTCCATATTTTGCAAACATTGCACCGTGTGTGCCGCTCCCACGTCTCCCTGCACGTGTACAATTAGCTCAGTTCATTTGTGTTGCAAATGAGCCGGCCCTGACGGTGCTCAGCGGCCTCCCTGGGCTTCTCCTGCCACGCGGCACAGAGGAGAACCCAGCCGAGGAGTGATCAAAAGCCTCCTTCTCTGGCAGGCAGATGCTGAGTAAACACAGTGAAGAAGCAGCTCCAATAACCGTCTCTTCCCGCTTGCACTTCTCGCCTTCATTATTTTTTGGAGTCTGCTGGCTGGCATTAATGAAACCCCATGTAATATTCATTTAATTCCCAATGTTTACTAGTTCATTAGGTTTAGGATAGTAGTTGATCTGATCTCCAGGGGTGGCTAGAACGAGGAAAGAAGCTGACTTTGAAGATTTTTCTCGTTTCACCAGCCGGGCTTCCTTCCATTTATTTAAATGTCGCTCTTGATCCTGAGCCATTCACAGTCCTCTCCTTGCTTACCAAATTGTGTAGCATTTCTCTTCCCCCGCCTGCTTCACCACACTTCTGCTCTTATTTTTACAAGTATAGGTAAAGTTTAAAAGCTGGATTTTTGTGTAAAAGCTTAAACCAGCAACTCAGTTTATGACAAATTTTACACCATAGAAATGAGTACAGTGCTGCTTCCTATAATGTCAATAAATCTAGAAGCCTAATGGATAAAACAGTGGCTAAATGTGACTTGGTTAATTAAAGAAATTTGGAAAATAAGTTAAGGTTAAGGATCTTGTCACGCCCCTATACATTAACTGTCACAAATTAAATGTTTTCTCAGAGCAGAGCCCCTCTGGCCTGGTTCACAGCATGTGTTACAGATGTGCTGTCCCATGCAATTACAATTAACCCACGCATTTGGTCTGGGGCTCGTTCTGCAAAGGTCTGGCCGTGGGTTCATCGATTGAGACGTTGGCTTGTCAATGCCATCGAGTGCAGGAGAAAAGGTCTTTCTGCTGAGCTCACAGCGAGCGCCTTTTTCATCAGGCAAAGGGGAAAGGCATAACTTCTTCACAAAGCTTGCAATTTTTTTTTTTATTTATTTATTTTTTTTAATGGTGAAAACTCCAATAGGTGTTGCTGCAGCTGTGTTGAAAAAAGTCAGCTTTATTTTTGTATCTGAGTGGGCATTTAGTCAGTTTTCAATTCTGGCTCCTGTGGCAATGTAAAGTCTTTACTTAGCTTACCTGGCTATTACTAATCCCCTACTATCTGCATGTGTCCTGTGTTATTAGAACAATTAAATTCATTCTGGGAAACAAAGCAGCAGTGTGCCGCTAATGAAAGTATTTGACAGTTTAATTAAATTGTGAAAAAAAAATCTTACCTGACATCCCATAATGTATTAAAACGTGAAATATTTTAGAAAAATACCTTCCTTGTCTGTTTCCTTGTTTGCTTTCACAGCCCTTCACCTCTGAATGTGTTTCTTTGATCACTGTGTATGTGTGTGTGTGTGTGTGTGTGTGTGTGTGTGCGCAGTGACAGCTGTCAGACAAGGAAAAAAAATGTTTTAGGAAGGAGGTTGGGAGGCACCTTCACCACATTATGCACAACTTACAGACTGCCTCCAGGCAAGCCTTCCAGCAGCCAGTGTGTTTGAGTTCAGCTTGAGAGAGTCTGGAATGGAGGTGATGGGTGGGAACAACAATTTATTCATTTTAAAAATGTGTTGAAATTAATAGCATTTTCACCAAGGAGAAGTGTTTCAAAATGGTTTGCAAACTGGTCCAAGACCAGGGTTGAGAATGAGGTTATGTAACGTGGTTGCTCCAGTAAAACCTTTGGTACATGTCTCCCATTATTTTGCTTTTCTGCACTCTCTCACTTTTGTATGCCTTATTTGGCACATTGAAGGCCAAACGCTGTGATGCAGCATGTCTGAGTTGCTGTATCAAACAAAAATCTTTTGCATTCTTTGTCTTTAGTTCAGTCTTATTACAAAGACAGATTCTTTCCAAATGAGACCAATTGCAGATGGGCTTTTTAGAACTAATTCTCTTTGCATGCAGTGGGACTTGATTGGCTCTAGGACGCAAAGTCTTTGTGTGTTGCTGTCCGTTAACTTGCAGTCACTTTCTAAGCTGGACAACCAGTGAACAATACTGCCAGTAGCATACATGTTGATTTGATTATGCCCAAGGCCCAGACACAGAGATGCATTGGAGTAACTCAGTTGCAGTGGCTTCCCTTCCCTGTGGATGTAATTGGAGAGCACTTATGCCGCCTTTCCCTGGCAGTCTCTTCCCATTCAGGCCTCAGTTTGTGACAGACCACCTCCCAAAGCTCCAAGTCTGTAGGAGGCAAAAGAGAATTAAGAAAGAAATACAATGACTGATCTCACATATTATAAAACTGAAACTTCTACATTTCCTCATCTGTTGTTAGTAGAAAGTTGACTTCCTGTTACTCAAACATTTTGGAAAATAGGTTTTCAAAAGCATCCCCGCAATGCAAACAAACACACACACACACACGCACACACAGTTTTTACTATAATAGTCTGTTATCTTATTATTAGTGGTAATTTATAAATTATGTATTAAAAATAGCTGCTGTGATGGTAAGTCTGACATGTTGTAGACTGGCAGAGGCATTGTTCAGTGTGTACTGCTGTGGAACAAAGAACATTTAAATGGAAATGCTGGAGTCCACTGGGCTCTGTCATGTTATCTTTGTGCGTGTGTGTGTGTGTATTTTCTCTTTATGGAAAACTTTACTTGAACTACAGTGTTATATTTGCCATTTAGTAGAAACACTGGTCGCAGTTGAAATTCTGCTAGTGTTATTTTTTTCAGTATTTTTGTATAGTTTAAAAAATCCATATTCAGTGCTACAGGATTTCTACTTCACAAAGAACTTCAACCTGATAATAACATTCTAATATTGTCCAGCTTTTAACTCTTCAGCCCACTTAAAGCATCCGGGGTCCACATCCAAAACATATCTGATCACAAAGGGGCTCTAAACCTTACAGTTTGCTTGCGAATTGCTACTTGAAACACTTTTAACTCCAGCTAAGGTCAAACAGTGTGGAGGTTTTTGCTTTAGTGGTGTGTAGGACGTTTGTCCACAGCACTCTAAAAGTGACTTTTTCCGTCTCAGCAGCACTACTTATGTAGGGTCACGGGCATTTAGAGTGTTCAGTGTTAGTGCCAGGAGTGCCCCCACCTTTCAGTAATCCAAAAAAGAAAGCCTACTTAAGGGGAACCTATTATGTTTATCCTTCATTTGTCATATACTGTATATAATATTACAAAGGTGGGTGCTCATATTAAACCTGGCCAGAGTTTCAAATAATGAGGCATCTGTATGATGTCAGTGAGAGTGGATATCCCTAATATGGTCACCTCAGGCACATATCTCTGTCCCCACACACCAGCTGTTCATATATCTTGTCTGCTGGGGGCAGCCAGTCAGAAGAAAGCTGGCTTAAAGGGACGGGGAAAGGAGTTACCAACAGATTGTTTAAGACGGTGGATGAACTGAGGCTGCTCCAAAGCCTAGTGTTAGATAAATACAAATAATTTTGAACTGGGAATCATGCAAAGCTACTCTAGTTGAGTCCAAGGATCAAAATATGGAGCTAGAAATGAGCAGAGTGGGTACCTTCAGAACATTTAAACACCAAATAAATATATATTACAAAATCAGTTGTTTAGTTGTACATTTCTTATAAAGAGTTTTCACATTTACTTGGTTAATTTCTATGTGAATATACTTCCTGTACTGTAAAAGGGCTACCAGAAAAATGTGTGTATGAAGATCTTTCAGTCTTTGGCAAGCAGGTGACCTGAGGCTGCTCTCTGATTGGTTGCTTCAGACTTTCCACTGAATAAAGCTTCTGCTACCTCCCACTTTTTTGGGGTAATGTTTAAATTTATTCATTAGTAAATGCATTTGTTTATTTATGCTTTATGTGACTGGACAGTTGGCGATGCTGTCTCTCTCTTCCCAACCAAAGATAAACTCTGTCTGGCACTGCAGGAGAGGCCAGTTCAAATGGAGCTGCTGAGTATCATAAAGGAACCACTATCGCCATGAAAGGAAAATTTGTTTCAACTGCACAAAACAAATATCGTTTTTAATACACCCACATCAGCTTAGACGGACTGATTGTACCTCTAACGGCTCTAACACAGTGTTGAGAAAAGCTAAGCAGCGGTGCTTTAGCAGACACTGCTGGTGTTACTGCAGCATGGCTGATGCAGTTGTCAGTTTGCTTGTTTGTTAAATGTGAGTAATGAATGAGCTTACATCCGCGTTAATTGTTATCGTAGTGTGATATTGTGTGGGAGACATGAAAAAAAAACAGTCTAACAAAGGCAGCAGCTAGCTTGTGTCTTTAGAGTTAACAGCAGTTTGATTTGTAAGGGGTATGACTTGCCAAAAAGGATCAATACAGTAAGCATGACTCTGATTAGGTGGAATTTAAGAATGTCAAATGACTCCAGAGTTTTCCTGTGGAAATATCAGGATGGTGCCTGTAATACAAGATGATGGACTCATTTTCTGCCTACATTTGTTGCACAGGGCAGAACACTGAGAGAAAGGCAGGGGAGGGTGTGATGGAGAACAATGGAGACCCAACCTTGAACCTAACACAAAGAGTGATTTAGCTTAGAACCCATCACCGTTTATCGTCAGTGATTGGATAATAACCAAAGAAATGCTGCTCACCTGTGAACAGACCTCATACTCCTTCTTCCTCCTGACCTGACCACACTTTGTACAAATCCAGTGCACACACCCCTCCACACCGCTTAGTCTTGCTGTGTATTTGTTACGGGGATGGCTTGGCTGTCTGCCGCGTCGTGCTGTGCTGCTGCTGCTGCAGTCTTATCTGTTGACTATAATAGACTGAGAAGAGATGGGAGGGGAAAAAAAAACAAGAGAGGAGTGTGTGTGGGGGCATATATGTATGTGTGGGTGTGGGGTAATGGAGGGAAAGACGTGAGGAGTCCAGACCAGCCTGGACCGCTGCCGGTTTCCCAAGAGGGTCATCGGTCCGTCCAGCCCCTGAGATGTTATTTTGGGCTGCAAGGATTATTAAAGCATCCTCTGACTCACCCCTCAGCTTTTTTCATTACCTCCTCACTTTCTGTGCAGCCAGACAGCCGTGCAGCGTCACTGCCTTTGATTTCAAATGCAGCCCGCTCACTGGAATGAAAAATGCATACTTAGCAGAACCAAGAAGAAATGCGTGTGTGTGTGTGTGTGCAATTACTAGTGTGTCAAAGAGAACGAGATGGGGAGAGAGTGGCTCTTAAGATGTGGGGTTTTTTTTTTCCAACCCAGAAATACAACCCAGTGTCTTGTTACAATAGAATATGTTGGGTTATGAAATACCCTGACAAATCTTCAATATGTTCCCTACACAGAGCACTTTGTGAAAATGCCCAAGACGCCTTAAGCATAGACTGTATGTAAAAGATGGATGGAGACACCGTGACATTACACACTGGTTTGTAGAATCAAGTTTGGCATTTTCACCATCTTGTTTTTTTTTGTTTTTTTTTTAAATAAGTGAGGGATGGATTTGGGACACATGCAGGCTCATGTGGTGGTGATTTGTCACTCACGAGGTAGCCACTCCTTAAGGCATACCCTGCTGTATCATCTATTTAAATCTAAACCATCATTTGCAAAATGAACTTCATGATGTGTTCAATAAGACTTGAAACCAGTGACTGTGGCCATAAACCTTCTCAGGACAGTGTTTACTGAGGTCATAGATCAAGTGAGAAGTAGGGTCCTTTTTTCCATCCATGTATCCAGCAGGATATCGCTTTAAAATCAGAGGAGTCACCCCCTGTTGGCTGTTAGAAAGAATGCAGGTTTAAGGCACTTAGCTTCACATGTCAGACCCTGTCATCCTTTTTTATACAACCCATGGCACTGAACAGTTGACATCCTACAAGCAACACTGCAGCGGGAATGGAGGGAAGATATTCATGGAGAGGTAGTGGTGCTGTTTGTGTGAAACTGTAAGTAACTGGACTTCCAGTAGTTTAACGTGTTACCCTTCTGCAGTGACGTAACAGCATACGCAGGCTGTGTCAGTGCGCTATGACATCACTAATGGATGTAGTCAGATGTGCAACAGACTTGAAACTTTCAACCAGACAGGGTGTGAAATATTTCTTTTTCAGGTACACAGTCCTAAAGGAAAACAGTTTTTCCTAACTTTTGAAGATTTTGATGTTGAATTTTAAGGACTTGCTGTATCGTGCTAAACTGTACAGTGTATGATGAGAGAAACACAAAAACAAGCCGGCTCAGGAGGAACAAAAATGTAACCTGTCTGCAATTCTCCTAATGAATTTAAAGGGGTATCTAAATCTGGGGAAAAGCCTGTCGGGGGGAAGCAAATTGTAGTGGACATTATATACATATGTTGCAAATGTCTATTACCTCTTCTTCTCCAAAAAACAAAATAAAATCTACTGAAAGCTCACTAACCGATAGGCCTTTTTTTCCCAGCATAGATGTTTACTTATCATAACAGGAAAAGCACAAGTTTAAGAGCAGCATTGAGGATGACTGCGTTTTTTTTTTTCTACATATCCCAGTAAGCCACAATAGTGCAACGTTGTGTTAGCATGCACTGCAAGTAGGACCCTGAAACTGATGTAGCTAAGCAAAATCCAGCCATTAATAATGATTATTTGAACTTGTATATTTTCTACTGCATTGACAACTGTGAATATCTTATGTTAAACACCAAAGAAGTAAAGCTCAAAGCCACCTTTTGTTTCCCAGATGTTGTCACACAGGCTGTTATGTGGTTTCCTTAGAGGGAGTGAATAAGGATTATGATGTCTTTCATGTGGTGATGTAGCAGTATGGTCTGGTCACAGATGAACACCAATCACATGCATCTTCTCGTAGGTTCAAACACTTGGCAAAAATAAAGTGTAATTACCCACCGGTGCTGGGGTGTTGATTGCTTACAGACTCTACAGAGGACACCCCCGCCCTGCCCTTCAACAGTTCTCTGTATTATACAGCTCTGTTTAAGACAAGCTGAACTCAGTAAGGATAATTACAGTACTCCTATACTGCTCCAAGTTTGCCCCCGCATACTGTCAGGTTGTTTCCCTGCTCCACACAGGTAATTAAAAAAAAAAAAATCAGCTGTGATGTGCACTTTATGCTTGCTGGTCTTGGCAGTATATAAAAAAAATACACACACATGTTCTGCTCCTCTAACCTCTCTCTATAGGGAGAGGAGAAGCATGCAGCAGTATAGCAGTCCTGACTTGTAGCTAATCTTAATGGCATATTCTGCTGGGGCTTGGCCTACATAGAGCACTAGCAGTGCCTCTTCTTAAAAAGGAGACCTAACGGGCTGTGCAGTGCAGAAGATATATCAACCATGCTGGGTATAAACATAGCATGAACACACAAGGTACCGCTTGGTCTACGTGCAGACAGGAGGATGGAGTCTGTGTTGTTGGAGCCAATTAGTGAAAACATTCACCAATGTACAGACACTGTCAGCTGCGCTGATAGATGTGCGGCTGCTCAACTTCTCTGTCTGCCTGCTTCACAGAACTTTCCACAGAACAGGGAGATAAAGTGAGGGGGTGGCAGCAGTCTGCTTCTGTGAATGAAACTGTGCTTTTAGGCTGTGTGCATGTGTTCGGGTCTTATCACTTATTTACTTTTCTTAAAAACAGAAAACCAGATAAATTATAAACATATAGTTTATTGACCAAAATTACAAGTTCGTAAAATAACATTTGCAGTGGAAATATTTTATAGTGTCAAACTGTTCATATATATGCCCCTCTGTTAGCCAGATTGGCATCACGTGGTATAGTGTTTTAGCACTGTAATCTGACAGCAAGAAGGTTCTATGGGTGGTCTGGTTTCCTCCCATAAACCAAAGACATGCATGATTGGTAACTGGTGATTCTAAATTGTCCATAGGTGTAGATTTGAGAATGAATAGTTCTCACTGTGTTAGCCCATTGAGGGACTGGCAACCTGTCCAGAGTGTACCCTGCCTTTCGCCAAATGTCAGCTGAGATAGACTCCAGCTCCCTCATGAGCCTGGTTGGATAAACACTTAAATTAACGGATAGATGGGTGTTAGCCAGATTATAATCTGATTGCAATCAGTCTTTACTTTGGTGGACACTCAGGCAACAGGTTAACTCGTTACCAACACAAATCATTCAGGTTTTTCCATTGGTCAGGTATCAGATAAATATGTCAGAATCACTGCAGTTACCTAATGTGACACAGTAAATGGCTACCGTATGCATTTACACTTTTTCTAGATTTGACTAAATTGCATTTAATTGCATTTGTGGTCAAAAGTTTACATACACTCATCATGGGCATGAATGTCATGGTAATTTTGAGCTTTTGATGATTTCTTTAAACTGTTCTTTTTCCACTGAGGAATGATTGTACAGCATACATCTTTAATGACTTTAAAAAAACAAGAACTGGATGCACAAGTTTGAATTTATTTTGGATTTTCTCTAATCCACACAGGGTCAAAAATATACATACACCCTCATTAATATTTGGTTAAATGTCCCTTAGCAAGTTGCACTTCAACCAGATGCTTTTGGTAGCCATCAACAAGCTTCTGGCATAATCCTGGCTGGATATTTGACCACTCTTCTTGATAGAATTGGTAGAGTTAATTTAAATTGGTTGGTTTCCTGCCATGGACCCGGCTAATAAGCATAATCCACACATTTTCAGTAGGGTTGAGGTCGGGGCTTTGGGAAGGCCATTCCAGAAGCTTAATGTTAGCCTGCTTCATCTATTCCAAAAACCAGTTTTGATGTGTGTTTGGAATCATTGTACTGTTGGGACACCCAATTGTGTATAAATTTCAGCCTTCCATGTGTTGATTTGAGGTGAAGTTGAAGAATTTGGAGGTAGTCCTCCTTCTTCATTATTCCATCTGCTTTGTGCACTGTTCCAGTACCACTGGCAACAAAACAGTCCCAGAGCATGATGCT
>VUQI01007522.1:3258-22642 GCA_015106735.1 Paratilapia polleni | reverse complement strand
TAAGTATTCAGACCTTTTCCTTAATACTTAGTTGAAGCACCTTTGGCAGCAATTACAGCCTCGAGTCTTTTTGATTATGATGCAACAAGCTTTGCACACCTGGATTGGGGGATTTTCTGTCATTGTTCTTTGCAAATCCTCTCAGACTCAGTCAGGTTGGATGGGGACTGTCGGTGGACAGCCATTTTCAGGTCTCTCCAAAGATGTTCGATAGGGTTCAAGTCAGGGCTCTGGCTGGGCCACTGTAGGACATTCACAGAGTTGTCCCTAAGCTACTCCTGTGCTGTGTTCGCTGTGTGCTTAGTGTCATTGTCATGTTGGAAGGTGAACCTTCGGCCCAGTCAGAGGTCCTGAGCACTGTGGAACAGGTTTTCATTGAGGATATCGCTGTACTTTGCTCCATTCAGCTTTCCCTCAACCCTGACCAGTCTCCCAGTCCCTGCTGCTGAAAAACACCCCCACAGCATGATGCTGCCACCACCATGCTTCACTGTTGGGATGGTATTGGGCAGGTGATAAGTGGTGCCTGTGTGAATTGTAGCCTCAGTTTCCTGTTCTTAGGTAACAGGAGTGGCACCTGATGTGGTCTTCTGCTGCTGTAGTCCATCTGTGTGTTGTGTATTCAGACCAAAGACAGTATAAAAGATTAACATAGCTACCGTGACGTCAGCCATTGGTTTCTAAAGTCCAGTTTTGAAGCCTCAAGATGAACGTTTTTGCTGCCGCCATCTTGGTTGCAAGAAACTGGATGTGACGAAAAGAGGTTGATCTGACTGTGAAACCGCTTGCTCACTGGCTAATGGCTTGTGATTGATGAGTCATTAACCAATGATAACAGAGGTAATGCACCTGTTTAAAATATGGTATGACCAGTATTTACAAAATAGAAAAAGCTTTTAATCAGTATGACCCAAAATGACCGACTAAGACAATGAAGTAGTAGTAAGTATTAAGTATTAGTACAAGTTCAGTGGTAAAGTGTGTAGAGAGGTCAAGAGAGGTCAAGAAAGAAAGCCTTTCCCCAGAGACTTCTATAGGACTGGAAGTCTTTTTGCCACCACAGCTATTGCCATCTGGTGGCCTTCAGATAGAATGGAGGTTAAATTTAACTAATTTATGTCATGTTACATCAGGAAAGCTATTGGAATTTACAGTGCATGGCTAGTTGAAATTGTTAGCTAAAATGTGTCTAATAGTTTAAATGGGTGTCCACACAGGAAGCACTTTGTCACTTTGTCGCTGATGGTTGGTTGCTAGTGGACAGTCCAGGCTCTGGTTTCTTAGGTAACCCTCTAATGTATTTACCATCCTGTCATATGTCAATCAATGGTATTCATCATGTTCATTGTTAGTTGCTTCAGTCACATTTGAATCCATAGCATGGGAATGAAGGTCAGCTTGAGTCTATTTGACAGAAATATCAATATATCAATATTCCTAAGAAAAAAGCCAGCTTCTTAAAGAAATGGCTTTTTCACTTTGCTGGATGCACTGGGATTCAAACCTTCAACAGTGTGAGCACAATGAGGTCATTAAATATAATATCTGCGTCCAGACTCATAAATTCATCGTGCTGCTCGCTCTGCCTGAGTATGCAGTGTTTGGCCCAGAGGTGAAACAGCCATTTAACCTTTATACTGAGCTTTAATTCTCACTTGGCCTTCCTGTCGGTTTCTGTGCTTCACCAGCTTAGCCAATTAAATGAGATTTATACGAGCCCAAACTCATGTTTTAACACACAAACACAAACTTCTAATGAAATTAAAGCCAAGTTCTGGCAGTTACGCTGAAAGTGACCGACCTCGTAAAGTCGTATGTCTTGCTTCCTCGACGGCTTCATCAATCACGGCTGATAATTGTGATTGATGGAGGAGGAGCTCGGGCAAATGAAGGCCAAAAAACATTTAGCCAAGTGCAGCTGGGAGGAGTGAGATTAATGGTGATAAAAGTGACTGAGTGAGGGTGAAGGTGCACCGTGCAGCATTTTAACACCAGTAAATCATTGGCACATTAATGCAGAGATGTCGGTCTAAGTACTGTAAACAAACAAGCAGCCTGTCAGCCTCTGCTGCCCCTGCTTTCCATCTTGTTTTGGATTGGATTTAGAGGGAGACCTGTTGGTTATTTTTAGAGAAGTAAACATAAAAAAACAATAATGTTGTCCAGAAGCATGCAGGGGTGAACATTTAAGACTTTCTGCTAATGAAAAATGTAAATAGTCACTTTCAACATATGTTGTAATTCTGTTTTAATTCCTTGTGATTGCAAAAAGAAGAGATTCAAACAGGAGATGTGTGGGAAAATCCCAGCAGATCTGCAGTTTCTGAAATACACCAACAACCATGCCACGTTCACGTGGCACTTAAATCACTTTTTTCTTCCTTCTGATGCTCAGTTTGAACTTCAGCAGGTCGTCTTGACCATGTCTACATGCCTAAATGCATTGAGTTGCTGCCATGTGATTGTCTGATTAGATATTTGCATTAATGAGCACTTGAGCAGATATACCAAACAAAGTGGCCAGTGTATACAATTAGAATTACGTCATATAGTTTGATAAATAAAGACTTAAACACTCACAACAGGAATACGTCATTGCAGTGACAACCAAGTTCAAGCTAATTATTCAGTTAATAGTAGCTTATTGCATTTGCAGCAGCTGATAGAGAATGAAAGTCTGACTTTCAGCTTATGCAGCTAGCTTTAAAACATGACCTCACTCGAAAACTGCAAAACAAATGGAAATATGTTGAGGAGATCCTGCACTCAGAGAGACTCAAACTGTCCCAGTATGTGGTGGGTTCATTAAAACTCCGGCTCTGCCAGCAAGCTGAAATGATCAGGCCCTCCCTCGTGCAACATTTCCATCCATCCATCCATTGTCTTCCGTTTGTCCAATTCAGATGTTTCTGGATGCTACACGTGGCTACCTTAACTTCATGCAGGTAGATCTTAGACAAATACTGTTCTGATCAAAAGTGCCAGTACTGCCGCTACATGTGTTCGGTTTTTGGGACCACCAGCATAAGTAAGCAGCTTTTTAAAGCTGAGAAAATGTAACTTGTTCAAATTAATATTCTGAGTGTAACAAAGTTTGCAGAACTCATAAGAGTTTATTTAACTCACATTTTTAAGGCAGCTGGGAACCTCAAAGGGGAACCTTTGAGTGTTTATTATCTCCTTCTTGGCTCCTTTTATTATTAGTTTGTGTCCTCTCTACAGTCATGTTGCTAAAGTCAGCTCTTCTCCTGCATCAAACTCCCACTGCTGAGTCACCAACTGACAGCTTTTGAGTTGGACTGTCACTGGGATTTAAACCATGTCCGCACTAAGCTGGGTAAATGTGAATCTTCTTCTCTCTGTTTTGACCCTCTGTCCAGTTTAAAACTACATTTTTTCCCCCCTGAATATGGAACTGTTCAAGTTTGTAAATCTGAAAATGACAGATTGGCAATGTAGCATTTCTGGGGAAACAGAGATTTGTAGAAACAGATGCACCACATTTCATAGTTTTTGTGACTTTAAATGACTTTAAAGAAATTGCTCGTTGTTCTGTGATATCGTTCTTGAAGAATATGTTGCAACATTTTCAAAATGACAGGTAATAAATGTTTCTTCCTCTGTGATGCATGCATACCCAGCTCACTGAGGACCCATATACTCACTTCAGTCTCCAGCACAGCCTTTTTTCTTGGTTTCATTTTGATCAGTCATTACATTAAACAAGGCCTTGTAAAAATATGTGGATCACTTTTTTCTTTCTGTTTCAACCACAAATTCATTATAATCAGGAACACTATAGTCAAAGGAAAATTCTCTCCATCTACAGTAATTTCTGTTGGGTGGTATAGCTCTATTTCGGGACATCTGCGTCCTTCCACTTGCAGAATCGGAAAACTGGATGCAGGGAGAGGAGCAGCAAGATAGCAACAAACAGAGCAGGCATCAGTGACAATAGATATGGTAACGACTAAGTCAGAAACAGTATGAAAAGGAAGAGCTGAGATGGAGTTGGGTTGCAAAGTGGCTTGCAGAGGCTGCAGGAACCATGGGCAGACTAAAGCAGCCTAAATAACCTGTCCTAAATAGAAAAGTATTAGCAGGATTGTGCTGAGCTTGACTTCATGGCCTCCCTGAACAAGCTATGCGTCAGTTAGGACAAGAGTTAGTTGTTTTGCTGTTTTACAAGCTCCAAGGAACAGTGCTGAGCTGCTGCCTACAACTTCCATACTCAGTGAGAGCAGACACTCATTACAATATTTGAAAAAGGAGCAGCTGTAAAACTCTGGCTCAAGTGGGTGGAACATTTGAGTAAGTAACCCAGTAACATTGCAACTTGTGAACTAGTGACAAAAACTGTTTGTGTACATAGACATAAACCTTTTTTTCTTCTGCACAACTTTGATACTCATGCATTTCATTTGCAAGTTATCTTTAATGCCTCAATCATTTTTTTCCAGACTGTCCACCAAATAGAGGAAAACTTTGTCGAGTTTTATTTTGTCCAGTCTTATTTGAACCTAAACCATGATTTGCTTTTTTCTTTTTTAAATCAAACCATGTAGTTCTGTTACTGAAACCTTATTAAACAAGAAGTAAAATTGAAACTTGATTGTATTATAATACAAAACTGGAAAATTTAAAGGGGACCTGTTATGCTTTTCTTTATTTTCTGTTATATCTTAACTGTTCCACGAGGTTCTCGGGCTTCACACTGCTCTAAATGCCCAGATTCAGACACTTGTTTCTACTCATGTCAGAGCAGACATTCCTAACATGGTCATCTCAGGCACACAGCTCTGGCTTTGAGGACTGATGCCCCACCCACTTGCTGTTCAAACCTTCCAAGGGGCAGCCAATCAGAAGAAAGGTGACTTCTAGGGAGTGTGGATTTATAGCAGGAGGAGTTATGGCTTGATTTAGACAGTGGATGACTGAGGGGCTGCACCAAGGCCCAGTATAAGATATTTAAGTATTACTTTGAACTGTGAACCATGCAAAGCTACTCTAGTAGAGTCCAAAAATAAAAAAATTTTGCATTGGAAAAGAGCATTGTAGATCCACCTCAATGTAGAGCTTCCTCATAGGATTTGAACCCCAGTAGTTTGGGTGAAAGTCTTGTCACTCTTTCAAACTGGAAGCACTATGGCCTGTGGTTGTTTCCAAGAGATTAAATCTCATGAGCTTCATCAAATTCTGTGACTGTGTTGGGGTATCTCATGGCGCAAGCTTGGAAAACTTTCCCGGCATATGCTCCACTGAGCAGCTTTCATTTGACTGAATGAGGTGCCATCTTGTAATCCAACAGCCACGTGGCCAGTTCTCCTTAATACATCCATGGCATTTTAATGTGGTCAGTGATATTTACAGAAATAAGTTCAAACATCTGCTGCGGATGCATGCAAACAGGATTTTAATACCACCTGTGACTTATATCTGCAAAACATCAGCAGAATCAAAATGCTGCAGGTGCTGAAACACAATAGAGGTCACTGAAGTATTTTCTTCTTCCTCACATTCAGCTGTAAAATTATTAAGGTCTTTGAATCATATTCCTTTCCTGTGCAGTTTGAATAACCTAACTGATCTAAAATTAACTGTTACAGAGCTCACACACCTGACTGACTCAGTGTAGTGCATCCATTACACTAATTGAGTTCAAGAACTGTGGGGTAATGAACATAAATTATGGATTACAATAAGGAATTCATCACTCCTGCATTAACTCATTTATCTTCGCTTCTTCCCAGCCTCTTAAACTCTCAAGTGATCCAGTTGGACAGCTCTGGTTGCTATGGGAAGCCTGTGGACAGAGGGGGTTGTGGGTAATTGGTGTTGAACTCAAGTGGGCGCCACAGAGGTTTCAGAGATAATGAGTTTACAAAGGAGGCCCCACAGAGAGGAGATGGGAGAGGGTCCAGCTCTATAGTGCTGATTTACATTACCTGGGTGGACTCTAGCCTGTCTCTCTATTGATTGATTGCCGAGTGAAGCCCCAGATGAGCTTTAGCCCCCAGCTGTAAGGTGTCTGTCTTTGCACTGAAGTAATCGCCTCAGACCACATGGGAGTGCACACTCAAAGGCAAATATTAACTTTTAAAAAGAAATGTGATCTTTAAAGCTGCAGCCACTTTCCTCTGACATTTTTCAACCCCAAAATCTTTACTTAAAACATCACAAATTCATTTAAAACTTCACTCGGCAGCTATTGGTAAAGAGAGATTTATATTTGTATTAAGTTAAACATATATTTCAGCTTCAAAATAAGCTGTGTGAAAGGAACAAGCACAGCTTTTTGCTGGGTTTTAGGTATGACCTCAATAAACGGACATCTACAGTTTTTCTTGAACTCTTTGTTCAAATGTTATAATGTCAAACGTTGGAGTTATTGTTTCTGTTTTCACAGGATTTTGTCACTAGCCAGTTTGTTAGTCATTGGTCTTTAGTCACATAAATTAGCTTTTTAACAAGCGTATCTTTGCCAGCTAAAAACAAAGAACAACAAAATTTACATATTTGGGGAAATAAATACACTTTCTGCTTTCTTGTGCTCTGCTGTTTTCTGATTTCTTGGTGAAGGATAAATGAGAATAAAAATCCCCTCTCATACAGTTATGACGATACATTTTTTTTTTTTTGGTAGTAGTAGTTTTGCCTCTGTACACCACCACAGTGGATTTAAAATCAAACAGCTTTAATTCAAGGGGTTTAACCAAAATCTTTGCATTAACTGTTTAATAAATAAACTGGCAGTTTACAGCCATTTTTATACACAGTCCCCATTTTCAGAGGATCAAAATTAATTGGACAAACTAACATAATTTTAAATATAATGATTGTTTTTAGATAATTTTTGGATGAAAATCCTTTACAGTCAGTGACTGCCTGAAGTCTAGAAGCCATGGACATCACCGAATGCTGTGTTTCTTCCCTTGAGATGCTCTGCCAGGCCCTTTACTGCAGCAGCCTTCAGTTTGCTGCTTGTTTGTGGGTCTGTCTGCATTCAGTTTTATATTTAATAACTTAAAAGCTGCTCTGTTGGGTTCAGATTAGGTGACTGACTTGACCATTGAAGAATATCCCATTTCTTTGCCTTGAGAAACTCTTGAGTTGCTTTTGCTGTACGCTTTGGATCATTATCCATTTGTATCTTGAAGCACCATCTGATCAGTTTTGCAGCATTTGGCTGAATCTGAGCAGAGAGTACAGCCCTGTACACTTCACAATTCATCCTGTTGCTTCTATCAGCAGTCACACCATCAGTAAACACTACTGACCCGGTTCCACTGGCAGCCATAAATGCCCATACCATAACACTGCTTCCACCATGTTTGATAGATGATGTGGTATGATTCAGATCATGAGCTGTTTCTCTCCTCCATACTTTTCTCTTCCCATCATTCTGATACAAGTTAATCTTGGTTTCATCTATCCAGACGTTTTTTCTAGAACTGTGCAGCTCTTTTAGATGTTTTCTGGCAAAGTCTAATCTGGCCTTCTTGTTCTTGAGTGTAACCAGTGGTTTGCACCTTGTAAACTTTCTGTTTACATTCATGAAAGTGTCCGATAATGATACTCCTAGGAGTGTTTATCAGCCTGTAAACTGTTTATCAGTCAATTCGCCAATTACTTTTTAGCCTCTGAAAATGAGGGACTGTGAATTAAGATGTCGGTAACTCCTAAACAGTTAATGCAACATTTTTGTTGAACTCTTTGAATTAAAGCTGAAAGTCTGCACTTCAATCACATCTTGTTTCATCCACTGGGGTGGTGTATGGGGGGCAAAATTACAAAAAATGTGCCATTGTCCAAATACTTACAGTTTGAACTGTAGCTATCTGTACATTACAGACAATGCCTCAGATAGTGACTTTAGCTCAGCATAAAGACTACAGCAATGGGTAAATCTAACCTGTATGAATTAGCCAAGTTTAACTCATCAAAACAAATGCAAAAAGATAGCAGTTTCATGAGGGACTTCATGCTGGACTATTTATATATATATTTATATATTTAAATAATATTTTCTTGCTTTAAATAGAGTTAGCATGTAAAACAAATAATTATACCCATGTAAGCAACATAAATCATTACTCTCAGTGCCATTTGCCTGATTGTCAGTAAGACTGCACAAAAATTCCCCTGCAAAATTTTATGAAACTCGGTAGGAAGATGCAGCATTGGCAAAGGAAAAAGAAAAGAAGAATTTTGATAGAAATAGCTTACAGATCACTTTCTTTACAACTGCAGATGTGGGCATTGTCTGTGCAGTTAGCAGAGGCTGCATTCTCTGGGTGCTCTTCTAGTTTCTGTATGTTTTGTTTTGTTTAACTACATGTACTTTTAAGTTCATTGCATTTCAGAGCTAAAGTGAACATGTAGAGGCTGACAAGTTGATTTAGCACATTAACAATCAGCAGCACCTAATCAATTGATTAAATGAAAGGCAGGAACAGTTTTCCTTCTTTGAGACACTGAAAAGGTCATTTATAAAGCAGAAATGCCTTTTCTTCAATTTCATATTTTAGAAATCTTCTAGTTTTGTACTGCTGCTCAATCAATACAAGAATAAAGGTGTTTTTTGAGCCCCAATAACTTTAGTAAGCATTACTTGTGGCCTCTGAATAAAGTTTAAATGTTAAATGAGACAAACAGGAATTAATTAGAGTCTTCACTCTACTGCAGAAACCTTGATAAATCTGTCAAACAAGTCCTTCAACATTGCTCTTTCTTATAAATAGCTGTTTACAAGGTTATTCTATCTATTTACAGTATGAATAGCGAGTTTTAGCTTGAACTGAGCAAGCTGCAAATGATTTGACACATTCAATAACAGCCATCCCTCATTTTCATCTTCCAAGATGAATTTGTATCTCTTGAAGCTGCTGCCAAAGTAGTATACATCCGTTTATGTGGGAAAACATCATTACCCTCTGTTGCTCATCTTGCATCTTGACTGAGTGTCCTTGAGCGAAAATCCAAATCCCTTCCTGCTCGCTCTCTTTGTGAGTTGCTCTGCATAAGAGCAGCGCAAGATGTGAAATGTGGTTGATGCAGAGGATCCAGGCAGAGAAATGGTAATCATTTACTAACCAGGGATTTGAGGATTTACGGATTTAAAGGCTGCCCTTTGAAAGTAGCATCATTTCATCATGTTGACAGAGTGGGTTACTCTGTATTTAAAATTGCAGATGGAGGTTTCAGTTTGCAATTGGATCTGGAGAATGAATAAAGTTCCAAAAAATGCAAGAAAGCCCCTGAAAACATTATATTCATGTTTTTTTTTTCCAAATCTGGCCATTGTCCAAACCTCAAAAGGCTTGTTGAAATGCTTTATGGTTTGCTTAAATGCAAATTTACTACCAGGAATTATTACTAAATCCTTAAAAATGCTGCCTAGGGACAGAAGAGGCTGCACATTTTGAGGTGTGTATTTGTGTGTTTGCCCGAAGATACAGGACTATAATCCATGGCCTTTCCAAGGAAATGATGAATAAGTAATTTCCTGTGAACATTTTGTGCAGCCTCAAGTGTGGAGCCGTCGTAAACGGACGGCTGGAGGCGAGAGACAGAGAAATGGGTTGTGAAGAAGAAGAAAGGAAGGGAACAGAACAGAAGAGAGAAGACAGCCTGAAGATGAATTATCTTGATGTCTCTGCAAAAACCCAAATTTTTATACAGCTGTAAAGAATTCCAGTGTGTTTACAAGGCATCTGTCGGCATAGATAATAGAGTTTACTGTGTTTTTTCCATCACCTCCTGTCACTAATACTTAAACAAGTACTCCAAACTAAACAAACTGACCTCCAGATCTCCAAAATTACATTTTTCTGACCATGTGTTCCCATATGGTAACAGTTTACAAAAGGAAAATAAATTAGTTGGAGTGGAAGCGTAGTCATGTTAGAGCCAGGTGTTGATAGGAGACACGGTCTTTGGATAAAAATCATGCACTTTCTGGACCCATCTATCCACCCAGATCTCCTCCTAACAAAGTTTTGCAACATTGTAACATCACACTGCTTCTGCCTTATGTTTCTACATCATGGTTACTTTAGGTCCCAGTCACACAGGCCTAGAGACTGGTTGGCAACAGCCTGGCAACCAATAGGGAAAAATGTGCATTCCCCAACTGGTTGACAAGTGGTTGCTGGAGGTTGCTGGCTTTCAGTGAAATAGATTTCTGAAGCACCTTTCACACAGGCCTAAGAAACCGGTCAGTGACCTGCTGATAACCACTGGGTTGCCGTGGTTTTTCAGTTTGTTAAAAAGACGCTGACTTATCTGCAAATATTCACCAACTACTCGCTATGCAGTAGTAAAACTGTGAAAAGTGTCACACAAAGCGGAAACGGAGATTGCCTTCAAAGTAAAGGTTGCGCTTTTAGAATCTTTGTTGGTTTCAGGGTAAGCGACAGCTTTTACTTTGAAGGAGAACAGTCTCCGTTTCCAGTTTGCATTGCACTTTTTCAAGTTTCACTACCACTCAGTGGTCAGCTAGCAAGTGTTTGCAAACAAGTCGGCGTTTTCCATGCAAACAGGAGGTGACATAGCAATTTGTTAGCCACCAAAGCAATCACAAATAGGTTTGTGGTGCTGCACCCTCTCTGAAACCGATTTCACCCAGCAACACCCAGCCTCTAGCAACCACTCGCCAACTGGTCAGGGAATACACATTTTTCCCTAGCGATTGCAGGTTGCAGTCTCTAGGCCTGTGTGAATAAAACCATAGTTAACTAAAACTAAACTAAAAAGTAAAACTAAAACTTTGTGAACTTACAAAAAGAAAATAAAAATATAGAGGAAATGTCCTTATTTTTCAGTGTTTGTCAGTTTGATCATATTTGCCTACACAACCAGCCTGATGAGGTTTTGGTGGGTTTTTTTTATTAAGGGTCGGGATGGACATGACTGTGAGTCAACTGCCTTCACAAAGTGTCGTGTGTATTGTAATACCTGCTCTGATTTTTCAAAATCTTGCTCCTGACAAATTCCCTCCATATAATAATAATTGCAGACCAAAGCAAAAGTGCATTTAAAGTGAAACAACAACAACAACAACAAAAAACTCAACTGAAATGAGGAAAGACACTCTGGAAACTAACTGAAACTAAACTGAATTGAAAACAAGAACTCAGAACAAAAGAGAAAGAAATAAAAAGAGAAAGAAATAAAAACAAAGTTTTTTATTACAAAGTTCAACTCAAGATGCAGGGATTTTGCAAGAGGAGGACTCTCCAAGTTGGAGGGAGAGTGGGCAGGCTGGCGGGTATGGTGACTCTTTTTCTTCCTGAGATCCGAACAGATCCACAGAACACAGAGAGCCATACAGTCCAAGGAAATCCAGCTGACACGCCATGGAGGACTAGTAGAGGAGGTGAGCAACACGAAGATATGACTAAACCAGAGCCTGACATTTTACCACTGAAGCAAAGCTGTATGATGCAGTGAGAAGTAGACGAATGGACTGGTCGTCAGACACAAAAAAAAGGCAGATGAGAAGATGGCATACAGATGACCCAGTCAGACACTGATTGCAGGATTCACAGGAGCAGGAAGGCTTGCCACAAAGCACACATCCCGATCTGAGTGAAAGAGAAAGTGGGGAGGAGGAGTGAGAGAGAGAGAGCGAGCAAGAGGGAAAGAGGGAAGGAAGGAGGAAGAGGGCTGGATAGTGCCAGGGCCATGATGGAAAGTCACAAATTAATTAGTTTCATACCAGTCTTGACAATCCTGACTTAACCAAGCCACACCCCTACTACTACTACTACTACTCCCTAGCAATAACCACAGCACTTTTTGTTGCCCAAAACACAAACGGGAGTCTGACTTTGTAAGACCTCCATCCAACCCCACCACCACCTGGCAAGTCCAATGCAGTTCCTACATGTAGAACTTACCAATTACGTTGCATGTAAAGGCACCGCAAAAACAGTTTAGCTGCAATAAAGAGGGTCCCGGTATAACATCTTGTATATACTCTTTTCCAATAGCTTCAGTAACTTGATTTAATCACTAACTCAGAATTAATTTTAGATGTCTTCCTCAGGAGAAAAGTATGTCTGTGTCTAAGGATTATTTTCCACATTAAATTCCAAGATAAGCCAGTATCCACTTGGGATTTAATGATGAAACCGCAAGTTTTCCTAGTAAATAAATTACAGCTGCAGCGGCACGGCTACATCCCCCATTGTCAGTTGATTTCATTCATAACCATCACTCTTGTTCTCCCTTTTTATACTGATGAATAAATTATGTTCATTCATTTATAAAATTAGCTGCGTATATTTCTGATCCTCTGATTCTGATTTTGTAGTATTTTTATATTTTTTGACACTTTTTTGATGTATTTACCCCAAATGCAGTACAGGATTACAACAGCTCTGCTTGTTTGGGAACACAGCAAATCTCAACAGAAACTCTGCTGCCTTTTTTTTTCTATTTTAAACTCCTGCTCACCACATTTTTTTTAGGCATTCCTGTATTTGCATTCATGCAGCATGTGAAATAAACCAAATTCCTGGTGTTCCTTCCCATAACCAACCTGGCTGACAAGCAAATGCTCAGTTATTCTGATGCAAAGTGAGCTGTGCTGATAGTGAAGCGCCTCTATAAAGCCGTGAATAGAGGGCTCCTTTTCACGTCCCACAGTTCCCATTCAGCCCACATGAATAGACGCGCCCAATCCAGTCTGGATCTCTAATAAGTGCTGAACTGCAGGGCAGCAACGGCTGCCTCTGAGCGAGTCACGTCCAGAAAACATTTTCCTCTTCATGCAACTCTCAGCTTTGAGTACCAAATTTCTCAGGAGGTGTCTCCTGTGTGGAAAAATACCTCAACGTTTAATCTTTGTCTTTAATGTTCTTGAAATGTGCAACGCAAACTGCCCTTGTAAAATTCCATTAAATAATATCTTGCACTGCAATCAGCAACCTCTGCAGAAAACACGAGGTGCTTTTATTGCCTCCCAAGACAGAAAATAGTCTTCAAGAAAAACATTAATTCTGCTGCAATATATTTATACAGATTAAAGGATAAACATCAGCAGACCTCCTGATTGCCTCTGGGTTGTTGGTTGTTTTTTTTTTTTCAGTGCTGATGATGTAGTTTTGACTTCATCTGTCTTTAACCTCCCTGCTAGCAACGTTTGTGGCTCCACAGTCGCATCCACAATGCTTGCGAAGGTAGATTTTTATTAGTAGAAAGCTCTGCTCAAGTGAAGAAGTTCAGATTACGGATAGTTTTGTTGCAGACTGACTGTCAGCTGATCCATATCCTCCTGAGACCCGAGCTCTTGTTTGGGATGCATTTTCTCCTAGCTATTTGAGATTTCTTGGACCTGATAAGTACAAAAACTAAACTTCCTGTTTGAATAGGAAGAGTCACTTCATTACATAGTTGTTACACCCCATGGGGGGTATGTAACTTAATCCCATATGATGACATATGGGATTCAGTTTATTTTACAGCACAATAGAATAAAGTCAACATTGCTTAACAATGTATAAACATTATATTGAGTAGAATGAAGTATAAGGTGCAGAAAAGCCTAAATGTAATGTCCACATATGTGGACATAGGGTCTCAGGAAGATATTCCAGCACCTACCTCAAGAAGTATTGGAAATTTAGTACAGATTTTTCGAGATACTTGGAGGATGAATTCCACTGAGACTGGAAACTTGTTGGACCTGTTTTACCACTTAAAAAGATCAAAGTTTTAGTAGTAGTAGTAGAGATGTTGTACAGAGATAAATAATGACACTATGACACTTTTCCTGTGGAAACCAGATGAGGACCAAAGCAGGAGTACCTCACAGAGTTGCTCACATGACTATAGACTGTTATGCTGGATTCAGACTACAAGACATGGGCACAGACCAGCCTGAAAAAGACAGGACATGGGAAGCAAAACCAGAATCAGGCACTGCAGTCTCTTGCATCTTATGATAGCCTGATTGTGTATATCCATCACATGAATACAATATGCACAGTATGAGCCTGTATTTGTAATGAAGGACAGACAACTGTTATGGTCCTCTTCCCATAGACTGGTACACAAGTGTTTTTTCTTTCTGGACCAGTTCGCTTGTGGACAGATAGTCTTATACATGCTGTGAATGCCATCATTATGTTCTGAATATGGAAGGCAATCCGTCCTCACAGCAAGACGTTTCGTGGTTCAAATCTGGCAGACAGCTGGAGTCTTTCTGCGTGGGTTCTCTCCAGGTGCTCCAGCTTTCTTCCAAAGACATGCATGTTAGGTTAATTGGTGATTCTAAATCAGCCATAAGTGTGAATGGTTGTCTCTCTCTCTGTGCTAGCCCGGCAATAGACTCGGGACCTGTTCAGACTGTACCCTGCCTGTTGCTGAAATAGGCTCCAGCCACCCCGTGACCCTAAACCAGTTAAACAGTTAAGAAAATGGATGGATGGTCCTTGGTGCCTGCTTACCTGATGAGATCATGCAATTTGTGAAACACTGAAAGGTGTGAATGGCCAAGGAGTCTGTCCAAGTCCCAACAAGAATTTATGAATCTATAATTACCTCATCTGACACATCTTACCTTAAAAAAAAACCTTTGTGTTTTCTTGTTTGGAGACAGGTTTGGCTGTACTGAGCTGTTTAACCTCTATGTATGTTTGGACTCAAAAAGAACAAGCAACCAAAATGAGATTAGGGTATATCTATTGTTTCAGATAGAAAATGGGTGATTATTCCCCATACATGGTTGGAAAGGGTTCGATTTGAAACAGATGGCAGAAGATGGAGAAGATAAATCTTATCTAAAGGTTGACTTTACAATCTTTGTCAGTATTTCGAGGGTTTCCTGAGTAGATAGTTTCAGATGGAGAAAGCTTGGTCGGTTCAACTGTATGAAAGGTCAAAAGTAGTACAGAGGAAATACTACTTTCAAGTCAAAGGATCTGACAATATGAGTTCGTCACTTCCTGACTCTTTTGGAGTATACATATATATATGAAAAAAACATAAACAAAGAAACACGTGAATAATTCATTGTTCAAAAAATGGTTCTGATTCAGTCTCCTGTAGTGCATCATGTGTTTTGTCATGGGGAATAAATGAAAACTTCAGCCTGTATGATTTAGCTGCAGTAATTCACAGTCTGAGACACTGAAAAGGTTTTTAGAAATCCTTTTCTAAACATGCAGGTCCAAGGTGACTTCAGCCCGTTGAATGGGTATCACAGCCTTGCATTGATCTCCAGCCACTTCATAACTTGCCTTACAGATATCCATCGCACCCGCCCTTGGCCCCTGACAGCGCAGAATGGGAAAGCATGCGATATGTGGTCAGATAAATCACATTGCTTTCATGTTTCTGAAACTGCTGCAGCATTCATCATGCACAGAGCGATGCTTTCTAAAGTCCTGGAGCTTTTTTCTGGAATGTGACCAAACTGTGAAATCAAATGTGAATGCAAGAGCTGAATAAGATAAGAGCTCATAAATTAACAACAGAAAACATGTGAAGACTTTTTCTACCTTCATATTCATATCTCAAGAGGATTCACACAATTAGCATGACGTGTTAAGGTACAAATGAAAAGCTTTGTGCACTGAGTGATAAAGTGAAGGGAGAGGATACAAATCTGATGATTTTTATCGGATTAATTGGGGCATTGCATTTTAATTTCCTCCCTTTCTCCTTCTCCAGCTGTTGATCTAATTAGCGGGCTTGTTGGAGACTTTTGGTGCTGCCTTTAAAAGCTCCCTCAGGCGTGACTGCAGGGGGAGCAGAAAGGCAACAGGATGCCTTACTGCAGCATGTGGGCATTTATCACTTCCACTCATCTCCTCTGTTTATAAAGAGCTCTGATAGTCCAGTTTTCACAGCTTTCTGATCAAAGTCAGTAATTTTTTTTTTTTTTTCCTCAGTCCACTTTATATTCAGACTGGTGAAGGTGTTTGATTAATGTTGTGTGTGATGGTGGATTTAGGTTTAAAAGCAGCCAAAAGTGTCTGTGAAAGGCGACAGTCAGTGGGTTTTCTGGTGGTTTTGGAGTTCAGCATCAGTGCTTTGGAATAGTATAATTTATGGTTGGTTGATTTGCTCTCTGACTGTCTAGCTGGCAATATCTAGACCTGACTAGATTCACATTAATGATGTTTAGGAGAAGGAACAGATAGAGCATAGGTTTCCCGAAAACCACCCAACATGCAGATGTAGAAGTCTGAAACAATTGAAAATACGGACAAAAGTATTGGGACACAACTCTTAAACTTTGAATTCAGGTGTTTTCAGTCTCATTGCCACAGGTGTATGAAATCAAGCACCTAGCCATGCAGTCTGGCTTTACAAACATTTGTGAAAGAAAGGGTCGTTCTAAAGAGCTCACTGAATTCAAGCGTGGTACTGGATTAGGATGCCACTGTGACAATAAGTCAACTGTAAGTGGTATAATTGCAAAGTGGAATAATCTCAATTTCTCAATTTCCTTTTGCTTTTGTGGCTTTATCTCATAATCTCATCATCTTACTTTATTTTTTTAATATTCTTGGTTTTGCGTGATTCTTTAAAAAAAAAGAAAAGAAAAGAAAAGAAAAAAACTTTTTCCACTAACTCTGCTTTTTATTTCGTATTTGTGACTTTTTAGAAAAACCTTGACTTTTTCTCAAACTCATTATTTTGATACTTGATTTTACCTAATTTTATTTTTACATCCTTTTTTTTTGGACATTTCCTCATAATCTTGTCTTTTTATGTCTTTTTTGACTTTTTTTTGTTAGCTAGTTTTGTTTTTAAGTCACTATTTGGACTTTTTCTCACAATCTTCACCATTTACCTAATTATTCTCACCTTTGAAATGTATTTTCACAATTTTGATGTTTTTCTCTTATTTTTACTTTTTATTTCATAATTCTGCCTTTTTAACTCATGATTTCAAGTTTTTCTTTCTCCACATAATCTTGAATATTTATCTCATCATTTGGAATTTAGATTTTTGTTTTTAATGTTACTAGTTTATGTAATTATTCTTTGACTTTTTCTCATAATCATGATCATTCATCTCATTATTTTTAACTTTTTCTAATAATTATATTATTGTTTCATAATTGTAACTTTTTAACTTGTTCTTTTAACCTATTGTCATAATTTTGACTTTTTGTTCTATCCTAGCTATTATTTTGACTTTTTAACATAATGTTAATGTTCATTTCATAATTGCAGCTTAATTATAATTTGGATTTTAATAATCTCTATTTCGGAGTGTATTTGTCTTCTCTTCTCTGTAGGTTTCTTATTTCCAGACATTTACATTTCTCATTTTTTGAGTTATCAGCTCCAGTATAACTTATCTCTGTGCTGACAGCAGATTTAGCACAGAGGACAAATCATTTGAGTGTCAGAGAGATTAAATGTGAACTTCTATAGAGAAAGACCTGTTTTTTTCTTCATTTTGGTACGTTTTCTGAGTGTTAAAGAAACTACTACTCCCACATACCACTTTTATGCTGATTTTAATCTGTAATATTTAGGTGGTCTTTAATCAAACTCTGTTTGTTGAAGGTTTCTTTGTCCTTATGTACTTGTAAAACAAAGCAGTAGACTTTTCGCTAAATTTTCTGGATGTTATTAGCAATGTAACCCAGACCACAGCAGCCACAGAGGGATTTTAGCTCACTGACAACATTTAATCACCAAACTCTCAATGAACTGTGGCTCATTAGCGGAGGACTGTCCTGCTGCACGAGCCATTAACCCTTCATCTTTATTTATAGATAGGCCCAGTCAGTGCTCATCATTACTGACTCCCAGGACAGTTTTATTGTGTCTACTGCAGCTTTATTCTCCATTTATGGAAATATTAACAGGTTCATTGTGTTTATTGAAAATGGAAACATATGTTGGATCTAAAGCGATGAAACTTTGTTTCTTTTTAGTTTTAATTTATTCATTTTATGTCTAATGTATCATGGACATGGTATGGCTTGGTCAAGAGACATACTGCATGTGTATGGAAGCATTTCTGCCAGAAAGAAAGAAGGAAAGTTAGTCAAGTTTTAAAAATAAATAATTCTAATGCTGTGCTTACATTTCTTTTTTTCTTTTTTTTAATACATTTTTTTAAATTTCATAATTCTGACTCATTTCATATTCCTGTATATTGTATCATTGTCTTGTATTCCACAATTTTGACATTTATTTATTTATAATTTTTTTTACTTTTTATTTCAAACTTACTTTATTTCATACTTACTTACGTACGGAGTTTTTATTCCTTAATTTTGACCTTTTATATTATAATCTTGAGATTTTTATCCCATAAATCTGTAATTCTGTATTTATTTCACATTTTATTTCACATCTTTGGGTCTTGTATCATAACCTTAATTTTGATTTAATATTTATTATTTGATATTTCCTTTGTACTTGCTAATTTTGATTTTTCCTTTACAATTTTATCTTTATCTTCTATTTTTGACAGTTTATATTATAATGTTGACTTTTTAATTTCACATTTTTAATTATTCTATATTTTACACTTTTTAAGGGTTTTCTTATTTCATAAATTTTCTTTATTTCACATTTTTGTCTTTCGTTTCCTTTTGTCTCATAGCTTTGACTTTTTCCTAATCTTAATTTTATTTTTTATTTAGTTTTTATTTTGCAGTTTTATCTTTACCTTCTGGTTTTCACTTTTTATCAATAATTTTTACATTTTTATTTCCTAAATTTAACATGTATTTTGGTTAAATTTTTATAATTATTAGTTTTTAATTTCAGAATTGTTGTCTTTATCTTTAAATGTTGACTTTGTATTTCATAATTGTTTTCCTTTCTTACCTTTTTTATAATAATGACTCTATTTTATAATTTTTACTTTGGTTTCACAATTGTTATCTATATTTTGTAATTCTTTTAAAAAAATCCTTTTTTGTTACCTTTTAATTTAACAATTTTAATTATTTGTTATATTTTAAATTTATCTCATAATTGTAATTTCTATTTTAATAAATTGACTAATTTGAGCAAAAAATGGTCATAACAAAATGGGTTAATTGAATACTGCTTGAGTAAAGTGACAGATTACTTGTGGAGCTGTGTAAGAACTCACATGTTTTGAACCCTCAGTAATAATGCTGTATACATACAGTATAGCCATCAAATGTGCGCATGTACAGTATGTGCCCCTCTGCTGGCCCCGCCCTCCTCGTGACGTAACCACCCCTTTCCACCCTCTCGTTCAGACCTCCGGTAGAGCGGAGCAGAGACGGACGGATCAAAGTATCTTAGCTCATGTGTTACCGTTAAAAGCTTGTTGGCCCGGAAACAAAGTCTTACTTTTTCTTCTCACTCCTTTCCCACCCCTTTTTTTTTTTTTTTTTTTTTTATTTTTTTTTTTTTTAAAACAAATACC
>VUQI01007510.1:13362-24197 GCA_015106735.1 Paratilapia polleni | reverse complement strand
AAGTGACTCTTCCTATTCAAACAGGAAGCTTAGTTTTTGTACTTATCAGGTCCAAGAAATCCCAAATAGCTAGGAGAAATTAACAGTGCATCCCAAACAAGAGCTCAGGTCTCAGGAGGTTAAAATAAAACCGATTTTTGTTTACAGATGACAGGTGGTCTCAAGTTTGCTTATAATTTATACCCATGCATATACTGTGCAACATTCTAACACATACTGGCATATATTTGATTAACATATGTACTTCAACTCTTATTAGTTGTTACCTGTCCTTTGTATTCAATCTAAATGCCCACTCTGAGGCAGTGGGGATGGTAACACTAACCCTCATGCTGTCAGCAGTGTGATTGATCACCAGCAGATAAACATCAGATCATTGAGAGAACAGGACAGACATTGATCCCCAGAGGAAGAGAGGACTTGTCACACACCAGCATACACAAACCTCTGTGAAACATCTGTCAAAATACCACAACGACAACAGAGAACTGTACCTGTGTGACTAACATGAGAACCCACAGACAGCTGTCAGCTGTTTGAGATGCTGGTTGATGACCAAAAAGTATGATTCTTTTCCGTTACCTCACTCAACAATGTTGTGCAAAGACGCCCATAACATTAATTCTGATGAGAGAGTTGTACGTTTTAAAGAAATTTCCTCAAATACAGAATGAGACAAATAGAGAAAACATTTTAATTTATATCCTGTAGGATAATGGGGGTGACCTCTTCTTGGCCTTAGGCACACCAAACAGCAGAAGAGCACGAAGCATTCCCTGTGTTGTTCATTTTAGTTGCCATAAAGAATCCCCTGTGGCAGTACTGTCCCAAACAGAGCACAAAACCAAGTAGGAAATGTGTGTTTTCACAAAACGTCAATCCCAACTGGTCACATGAAGGTCTTTCACCTGGCTGGGCCCTGAATATGTTTTTCCTGTCATTAGCAACAGACCTCATGCAATGCCATACTTAAGAACAGAAGAAAAAGGGAAAAGAAAATCAATGAGAAGTGAATGGTCAGTATGACAAAAGGGGGCCAGCCTTGCGTTGACAGGAAGAAAAGCATTAGCGCCCTTCATGTGCATGGTGGCGGATTTCCGTGTGTTACACTGTCAATGTACTTTCCCCTTAATTAAAACAGTCACAAGTTTCATTGAGCGGTGAATCAAAGGGTGGCTACACCATAAAGCAGACTCAACTCTGTAACCCTGACTGTGTGTGTGAGTGTGTGTGTGTGTGTGTGTGTGTGTGTGTGTGTGTGTGTGTGAGTGTGTGCACAGAGTTTGGGAATCAAACTAAAGCACACACAGTGACCAGGATGAAGGGGATTTAAGCTGTGCTCATTCCCATGGTTAGTCGCTCAGAATTGGTCATTACTGTCCTGCCTGGAGATGAAAACACAGCGATTAGGAATTACTTGGAGAAAAACATGCCCATTTCTAAACATTCCTCTCAAAGACAAGAACAACGCTAGGTTCCTTTGACCTGTTTTCTTGGCACCTTGTTAATCAAATAATATAGCTGGGTGTAAAAGATGCTCAGGGGAGTAAATATACATAATATTTTAATCATCCAAAGACAATAACTAATTAAAAGTACTAAGTGTGGTCACATAGTTAGGACATTTCCCTTAAGCCAATCCCAAAAAGGTCAATTTAACAATTTCCACAGTGAACTCGAGTAAAATAACACAACTGGACAATAGCAGACGGGAAGGGAAAATGCTGGATCCACTTTAGCCAGTGACAGTGAATGGGACGTCCGCTCTACTGTTTTGTCATATGTGGTCTCTGCATCAGAAGAGGACCCAATCACTAATAGTCTAATGACCAAACATTTTCCATACCATTTCATTTCCTTGATGGTGGAGGGGCAAACCTGCAACCCCCAATCATACCCTCATCAATTATAAATCATCCTGTGGTTGGATAATTAAAAATGCAACATTATTTTTTCACTCCCCCAACAAGACAAGCCCTCTGGGTTTTGTTAAAGAAGGGTGGGATTCCCCTCTCATGTTCTCTCCATCTGACAGTCAGAAAAAACTAGGATCATGAATTATGCAGGGAGGATACATAATGGTAGAAATTGCTAATCATAATACATGCAACACGAGAAGGTAGAACCGACAGACTGATTGACAGAGGGGTGCAAAGGAGACGGCACAGGATATGGTAACAGTGAGAATCTTCAGAAGGGATTTGCTTTGGGTTAGCCATGATGGGGTCCACTCATCACCCAGGTTGTGCTGAATAGCATTGAACAGCGCTGGTACTTCTTGACTTATGTGCCGCTTGAGGTTTGGACAAGTGGGAGACAATAGAATATACTAGCAACGTTAAGAAATCAGATTGGTAATAATAGAACAAAGATGTGGGGAAAAATGACAACAGTTGGATAAAAGCTACTGTTTTCAAGGTAGTATGATAAAATATTAATGAAGTGATGGGATTGTATTGTCTGAGAAAGCTGACATTCCCAGAGTGAATTTTAATCCCAAACTCTGGCACTACAGATAGGCTACTAGCTCCACTCCAGCTGCACACCTTTTGTTTCATGTCAGCCTAACATCAGCTGGCTCCCTCAGTGAAGTTCACTGGAACATTTAGGAGTGACTAAAAGACCTTAATATTAGTGAAGGGATGGCAAACTATTATATGATATCAGTGTCTGTTGAGGATGCTGCTGCTCTCAGTTTTGCAGTATCTATTACACATCTTTGCAGTCTTTAACAAATTGGTTTAGCCTTCAAATACTGTTATCTAAAACTAAAATAACAGCATGCTCAGTAAAAATGGATTCTATATCAGCAAAACAACACAAACCTGAACCTGGTTAGATTCCTGAGTTACATTTAAATAAAACATTTCTTAAATCATGTGCTACGACTAACAAAAACGGTAGTCATAGTCATTTAGGCAATACATATGTGAGTATGTAATGTTTCCAAAAATGTTTGTCTTGATTCCTTAATCTACAACTTAATATAGCATGCACTTTTTGGTTTTTGGTCAGAGAGTTGTGCGTTTTCGTGTAGTGGAGGGCCAAACACAGTTAAATGATGTTGCTGTCCTTGAGTTTACGATTTCATGTCATGTTTCATTGAACCCTGGTCTTGCAGAATACTTTAGTTTGATGAGTGGGCCTATTTGCAAGAACTGGAATGACTAACCTATCACCTGAATCTGCTTTACTGAGCTTTATAAGAGTTTCAAATGTGCCTAGATTTTTTTGCTGTTCAGCCAGCAGCTCCATGTCTTTGCATCTTTTTCGACCTCAGTAACTGAATAAATACAATGTAGCCTACTTTACTTACTAAGCATCAGATAGTAGAGAAGTGTACCTAGCAACTGTGGAGCATTCAGCAATTAAAGAGCCAGAGATTTCCCCTTGGGAGGTCATAAAGAGACCAAAAGCAAGCTAAAAGAGTAAAAATTGTACTTACATTCCAGATGTGACCAATAACATGCACATGATGTTCAGTCACTTCTCCTTGTGTAAATTACCAAATGTTTGGAAGTAATCCGCTTTATCACTTTAAAAGGTGATGATTTGTCAATGTTTTGTTTACAACTTGTTTCCGTTGCCCCCAAGTGGCCGGATTTTTATTTATTTATTTATTTATTTTTTCATCTTAATTAGAAATGTTACCAGCTGTTAGCAAAACCCTACAAAAACTGTACCGGGGATTTTAAATCATTAATATGTTACTGACAATTTATAATCCAATTATTGTGCATTGTTGCAGGTTTGTTTCAGTGCAATACAAAGAAAGGATAAAGAAAGGATAGTTTGTTAATAAGTCTTGAGCCATTAATCTGAAGAGGCAGTGCCACAAAGTCGAGCAAAATGTCACTACAACAATATAGGACAGAAACAGCATAAAGAATGAGACAAGTACAACATATAAAGGAAATTTACTCTGCTAATCAAGGTTCTATATACATTTTGCTGTGTAATGGCACCATCACAAAATGGGGTTATTCGGTAGTGAGAATTTGTGCCATTTGTTGCCAGTCCTCTCTGTCACAATGATGGAGTGTCTGTCTGACAGGTGCTGTGATTTCCCTGACCCCATTGTATTCAAACAACACAGGCTCCTCACACAGGAAGAGCAGAGGAAACAATACAGGTGAGTCTGGAAGAATTTCCCCTAAGGGCCTGTCCACCTGACAGTTAAAAGGTGTGTGTGTGTGTGTGTGTGTCTGTGTGTGTGAGCCTTCACACTCTGCCTCACAATATAACAAAACATAAAACGTGACTTTTTAAGGTGTCTTGAAATCCGTTTCTCCTTCTCAGAGTCCCGTGACGGTTCTAACTCGTCTTTATCAGTGGTGCAAGTGTTGTACAATGAGCCTCATGAGAGACCGCTCTATACCATCCCAGATTATAAGGGGACATGTGTGTTAAACTCAGCCCTGCCTGCCCGTCATTATTTGCGGATTAGTGCTGGCCTGCACCCTCTTTGATGTGGACATGTTTCACACTTCCATGCCATTGAGCTCCAGGGATAAGGTGAAGGGAACAGAAAGCCCAACAATGGATTGTGAAAGAGAAACAGGCATAAGCAGGAGTCTTCTTCTGCTTTGCTTCGAGCTGCAGGAAAACTTCCGTCTAATGAGGAAGATAATGGGTACAGCTGTACGTATGAGCAGTCACCAGAAAGAGGCCCCTCAGACATGCAAATGCAAATATTCCCATATGCATAATAACACATACATATATGCATTTCCACATTGCACACACATGCTATAGACAGTCATGTGCTCTTTTTTACACACACACTCACATACAAGAAACTCTCTTGATGATCCTTTGGCGTCTACTGCCCTCTGCAGGACTTACAAGAAATAAAAGCAGAATTGTATATGTTTTCTACAGAGATGTATCATAGCTTTTATTGAACATTACATATCTTGAAATTAATATTGCCTATAACTACAACAGCAGAATATGTTTTAGAACAATCCAAGTTTATATGTTTAGACTGAAGTCATATTTCCTAAGAGTATATTCCCTTTTGAGGGTGGTCCAACAGAGCAACATTTATGTGCATGCCCAGGGAATGGCTGAGTGAATCTACCTTCCAGAAGCAAACACAAGGCTTCTTTCAGGCACAACAACTCCAGAGTTGTATGAGGGCACTCAGTGTTCCACCCCAACCACAGGATTTATTTACCTTCCAATGACAGGCAGCCAGAAAGAGGAGACTGAGTATGCTTAAAGAAAAGTAGAGGTGAAGAAAGTGTGTGTGTGTGTGCACAAGGGGTGGAGGGCTGGGAGGAAGCAAAGTGATTGTGTGACACAGAATTACTTAAGCTAGAAAGTGTCACGATTCCTTCAAAAACGAAGTAGAAACAACAAAATGTACAAAAACATGTTTTTTTTCCAAGTAAGATATGAATCAGGTGAACTCCATTTTGGTTTGCCTGTACAAAATTATCTGATGAAAGAACACTGAGATTCTCAAAGGAGATGTCTGAAAGAGGAGGAACATAGATGAGAGCCATGAGAGTCTGAAAAGGTTGATAAGGTGGGGGTTGGTTTCCTGTTGCCTTAGCGCTCTGCCCTCCCTTCTCTCCCTTTTCAAAGCACAAGCTGGCTCATTGAATCTGTGGGTACATAAAAGCCCACTGTGTGAAATGTTGGTACAGTATTGGCATGACAGTCTAAAGCGAGTGTCATGCTTGAAGCAAGCAATGCCAAATGCAGTTAATCGTGCTAGTGTGTGTAAGAGTTGTAGGTGAACAGCCAGGTTACTATGAACAGATTCATTAGTACAAGAAACCAAAAAAAAGAATAAATAAATAAATGCAGGGTTCATGAGTTTTTTTAAGCACAAGTTACAAGCTACCAAAGGCCAAAAACCCAGTGTGGTGTATACAGCTACACCCAAACTACCTTACATAATCACAGCTGCATGTTAGACAGAATGTGTCATTGGTGCAGACTAGATGGGAGTTACTGAATTTTAAAAATACCAGAATTACTTAACTAAAAAAAAGGTTAGTTAGTTAGTTAGTTAGTTTAAGTTAATACCCTATTATTCAGTTATCTTAGCAACAAATTAGTGTTTTGTGACATCAGCAAATATTTTCTTCGCATACAAGTAATAAAATTAATAACTCATTTTTTACAAACAGGCCAGTATCCAGACACAGGGTGTTTGGCGTGATTATGCAATGGAAAATACTTATGTTTTCACATTAAAAACATCATCACCTCTATAACTGATATCAGGTACTGGAGCTGGTAAACTTAACAGAAATTCAACCTTAAAAATCAAGTCAGAACTTACCTGCAGAGATTCAGGGGAAAAACAGAAATTATTATTTATGATGTATTTTGTATGGAAGTATGTGTATGTACACACATATGCACAAATGCTCTGCTATTTTCATCTTTCTGTTACATTTGTTAGTTCCTACAATGCTGATGTTGTGATGTTGTAGCCTAACCCTCCACTCTACTGACCACTTCTATGTTCATGTTGCTTACATGTAAGCGTGCCAGTTTTTCTTATAACACTGTTCTCAGATAATGTGGAGTGTTATGTTGACAGCTCAATTTCTGGAAAGCCACTGAGGCTGCACTACACCATATTACAGGCAATAATAATGTAAGACAATGTTGAAGTATTCCAAAGCATTTTTTCTTAGTATTCAGTACTTGAATAAATTACCAATTACATTTAAGTCCACTTAATTGTGTAATTTTAAAACTAATCTTGTCAAACACAGTTTTGGTTTTTTTTTAAACAGAAGCTCAAAAAGTCTGTTTTTGGCCACACCAACAGCAGTGTGAACAGTGTAGCTCATTCTAATAACCTCCATGAGGTGTGTTTAGTGAACATCGGTAAAGTGTAGTGTTTACTTGTAATGTCTGTGTGAGGTGAGGTAACCCAAAATACAGCTTCATAGCATGGGTTACGCACACCTTGCTCAAATCTGCATTAGCCTCTGAATGCACATCAGTGTCAGGTTGTGCCACCAACAACCACAAGTAAATTTTCCAGGGTAGGTGAACAAAACCAAATTGCTTTTGGAAACAACCGATTTATTTTCAGAACTTGCATGCAGTTGCAGTCAATAACTTAAATCACAGTGGGTGAAGACTGTACCAGATCCTTTCACTGTGAGGGAACGGTGCATGTTCAGTGATTCATTCACTGAACATACTACACAGTGAATCTGAGTGATAACCAGGGGCTCAAACTGCCGCAGTCAGGCCCAACAGGTTCAGTATGTCAGTTAAAAACACTTGAAATTAATGTTGAGAAAACTTTCAGAATATTAGCAATTATAAACACCTGGCAAAGTGACAAGACAAGGCTGTGTTTCAGCTCAGTGAGTGTAACTAAGTAGTCTGAGTTCTGGTCAAAAAACACTGGATACCCTGAGAAAACTTGAGCCATGGCCAGGCTTGACTCTTCAATGACTTATCGTCAAAACCTCTTCTCATTTCCAGGGTAGAAACAGCTGCTGTTCTGCTGTGGAAATAACATCAGGGAAATTATCTGGGAGAAAATCAGCTTGACCAACAGCTGTGTACTCTAAAGTGCTTTCTCTCAGCTGAGATGTGAAGCAGACAGAAGTAATGCAGACCCAAATGGGCTCCCTGTTTCTGCCTTACTCACACTAAGCATTCAGGGGATTCATTGACAGCAGCATGTATTTGAATATGGAGCTAAAGTACATAAACAATTCCACATAAATTTGCCATTTCATTCTCAACCTCTCTGCAAAATAAGATGATCAGATAGCTGGATGGCAAGTCTTCTGACTCAGAAATGATGTGTACATTCAGCCACAGCAGCCAAAGCTAACAGCATAGTAGGATAACACTGTAAGAATATAATAAATATAACGCCTGTGTTTGTTTACCAACTACGTTCTCTAAAAAACTTACTGCTCTGGCTTCCTGTCAAGTCAGCTGCAATGCAATGTCAAGTTTTCCCACCAAGTATAAAAGTGAAACCATTCAAATAGTTTTTTCACTAAAATGTGGCTAAACTGAAAACATTCAGAGGAAGTCTGAAAAAGCTGATAGCCAGAGCTGTGGATTATGCTAAAGTCAGGTATTAAGTTCTCACAAAAATGAGAACTTAATACCTGATTCCCCTGACCACCGAGTCATTACTTGAAAGTAAAATATTATTTTCTATGCCTGGTTAAATCAAGACTTCAGAAGCCAGATTGAGCATTTAATCATTAGGCCCATGCAACAAAATAACTCAGTCTGAGCTATGAAAAAGAAAAATGTCGAAACAGTGTGGCATTTTAATTAACCGCATTCAAAGAACTAAAATTTGCAGCTAACTAAAACTAGCCTGTGAAGAGTTAAGACTAAATATTAACTTTAAGAACAGCTTTTGTGAAACTTGAGACTTGAGTAAGACTTAAAGTTTTCCTAACTTTTTTAAAAATGTTTTCTACCACAATAAAAACTGTTTTTTACAAACATCCATAACATAAAGAGAAGAAAGCGGCACATCTGCATTGCTCCCAAAAAACTCTTCCCACTCTGAATATCTGCATTAGTTAAATGCATACTTTAACTGTACTCAGTATTTGAGTTGCAAAATTGGTTGTATTCCTTCTGACTGATGTCACACATACATAGTGAAGGTAGTATAAGCCCACCACTATGTGAATTTCTAAAACATATGCCTTTCCATGAGCAGCACAGCTGCTTCAGTAGGGCCCCAACCCAACTGAGCACAATGCTGCCATTGAGCTGGAGTCACAGTGCTTAACTTTATATACCATCAAGAGTGACAGTTAATGGAACACCATCTGGGGTTCACTTAAAGTCACAGGCCATATACACTCCCCAGCCTCTTCATTAGGTATACCTTGCTAGTAGTGGGTTGAAACTGCCTGAATTCTTCACAGCACAGATTCAACAAGGTGCAGGAAACATTCCTCAGAGATTTTGGTCCATATTGACATGACAGCATCACACAGTTGCCACAGATTTGTCGGCTGTACATCCATGATGTGAATCTCCCGTTCCACCGCATCCCAAAGGTGCTCTATTGGACTGAGATCTGGTGACTGTGGAGGCCATTTGAGTACAGTGAACTCATTGTCACGTTCAAGAAAACAATTTGAGATGATTTGAGTTTGTGACATCGTGTGTTATCCTGCTGGAAGCAGCCATCAGAAGATGGGTACACTGTGATCATAAAGGGATGAACATGGTCAACAACAATACTCAGGTAGGCTCTGGCAATTAAATGATGCTCAGTTGGTATTAAGGGGCCCAATGTGTACCAAGAAAATAACCCCCACACCATTACACCACCACCAACAGCCTGAACCATTGATATAAGGCAGGATGGATTCATGCTTTCATGTTATTTACAAATTCTGACCCTACCATCTGAATGTGGCAGCAGAAATCGAGATTCATCAGACCAGGCAACATTTTTCCAGTCTTCCACTGTCCCTTAGCCTCAGTTTCCTGTTCTTAGCTGACAGGAGTGGCACCCTGTGTGGTTTTCTGCTGCTGTAGCCCATCTGCTTCAAGGTTCAACGTGTTGTGCGCTCAGATATGCTCTTCTGCATACCTTGCGTTGTAATGAGTGTTTATTTGAGTTACTGTTGCCTTCCTATCAGCTCAAAGCAGTCTGGCTTTTCTCCTCTGACCTCTGACATCAACAAGGCATTTTCACCCAGGGAACTGCTGCTCACTGGATATTTTCTCTTTTTCAGACCATTTTTTTGTAAACCCTAGAGATGGTTATGCAGGAAAATCCCAGAAGATCAGCAGTTTCTGAAACACTCAGACCAGCCCGTCTGGCACAAACAACCATGCCACGTTCAGTCACTTAAATCACCTTTCTTCCTCATTCTGATGCTCAGTTTGAACTTCAGCAGGTCATCTTGACCATGTCTACATGCCTAAATGCACTGAGTTGCTACCATGTGATTGGCTGATTAGATTTTTTTTTAAATATTTGTGCATACATACATACTGCATATATCATTATTAGTTGTCACCAAAACACAACACGAATCTTTAAAGTGTGGATTCTGTAAGTCTTAATATTTACGGTCATTTTATTACTCTGAGCTGTCAAGTGATTTTTTAAAAAAAAAAGTTATACATTTAACAATCGCCATACCAATAGATCAGCTCTCACTCAAGCAGTGAAATTAAACCAAACCCATTTGTTTACAATTGTAAATGGATTTGGAGAAGCATTGTTACTATCACAGTTAAGACTGCTAGCTAGCAACTGGGGAAAAAAAACAAAACATTTGAGTAGGTATTTCTTCTATAGTGTTTCCACTTTTCATGTATCATCATTAAATTTATTTATCTACCTTAATTTACTTTCTCTAATCTTACAGTCTCATACTCATACATGACAGGAGATTTGCTTTAAATCACATTTGGCTAAAAAAATAAACAAAAAAAAAAAACTATACTCTTACACAGCATACTGTTGCAAGATTGTCATGAAGACACCACATAATCTAATTCCAAATACACTTTACCTGAGTAAGACTTGTAAAACTGTAAAACTATCAACGCACATCAGGTCTACTCAAACATGATTCTAGCAGTTGCCTAAGCTAATAGTGATCTATGAAAAAACAAAACAGGCCAAACTGGACATTATTAAACACTAGTCTTAGAAACCCTGTGAGCAATAGTATCTTTTCCTTCATACACATACAAAGACAACATATGCACATCTCTTTCACTTAGGATTATCACTGAAAAATTAAAACATGACTAAACTAAAAAAAAAAAAAAAAAAAAAAAACATAAAAAAAAAAATTAAAATTTAAAAAAAAAAAATAAAAAAAAAAAAAAAAAACTAA
>VUQI01007509.1:2645-21078 GCA_015106735.1 Paratilapia polleni | reverse complement strand
CTGCAGAAAGTTGGCGACCTCTGCGCACTATGTGCCTCAGCATCCGCTGACCCCGCTCTGTGATTTTACGTGGCCTACCACTTTGTGGCTGAGTTGCCGTTGTTCCCAATCGCTTCCACTTTGTTATAATACCACTAACAGTTGACTGTGGAATATTTAGTAGCGAGGAAATTTCACGACTGGACTTATTGCACAGGTGGCATCCTATCACGGTACCACGCTGGAATTCACTGAGCTCCTGAGAGCGACCCATTCTTTCACAAATGTTTGTAGAAGCAGTCTGCTTGCCTAGGTGCTTGATTTTATACACCTGTGGCCACCTGTGGCCAAGTGATTGGAACACCTGAATTCAGTGATTTGGATGGGTGAGTGAATACTTTTGGCAATATAGTGTAAGTGATGAGGAACAAATTCATAGTCCTCACTCTACATACAAGTTATCTCTTTTCAGCATCACATTCAGCTCAAGTTAACACGAAACTACAGGAGTCTGATTTAGACAAATTAAACTGGTGTCTTATTTCCCTCTTTTTGTTTCCTTGCTGTGCTGCAGGAGAGTTTAATACATTTACTTAAAACTGCTGAGGCTTCCTATTGTGCTGGATCAATATTTTGTATAGAGGAAGGACTTGCATGGACTTGAAATTGCATTAGGTAGACAAAACTGACAATGGAATTAAGCAACCAATAAAGATTTAGATTTACATAAGAATAATGAAATACTGCCAAATGATGAGGTAGTCTAGCCATTTATTGTACATATAGTAGCTCTGCACCAAAATGTCAGTCAGCCTAATCACATGACATATTGGAGTCTTAAGGTTTCACTTACAGCAAAACTAAAATCTCTGTATGATTCAAGTTCAAGGTGGCATAAATGTATATTTGTCCATATCACAGAAACAGAACATAATCTTATTATAGATTATTTAAATCATTTAAAACAATGATACGCTACGCTGATATGGAATGACTGATATGCAATGATATGCAATGATATGCATGAACAGCAATTTATATTATGTATTACAGTTTTGTATGAGGAGACTGCAGTTGTAATAGTAGTTGTGATAACCTTAAAGTTAGTGTTAGCCATAGTATTACTGAAGCCTCGCCACTAAAACAAGTTTTATTGTTCATGGAGATATGATTACATGTCTGATTAATTTGCTGCATCACAGCCATGTATCACTGGACATATGAGCTACACGGGATGCTCCTATATTTAGTTCAGTGTCTAGATATGTGCTAGACAGCAGTATGACTATAGGAGTCACAAGACATGTTCATATATACACACATGACTAACAGCATGAGGAAGTACCAAAAAACAGACAGAAATTGGGGCAAATACAAATATGGTAAAGATCTATTTGGGTTCTGCTGTGGGAATTTTTTTGTTTACCAAGCTGTTGCTCGTGATAATGTTTCACACATTGTGTTCTTGTATTATTAATCACAGAACATCTTCTCAGCTCTAACATAAGCACCATGTTTCATTTTCAGTCTTCAATTAGAGAAATAGTTTACCAACAATGCTTAAGAGAAAATTAACGCAAATGTGATAATTTGAACAAAAATACTTGAATAAAGACATAATTTAAAATAAATAAATAAATCAGTGGAGTATCTGTAGCCTTTCCACACCAACTGTCACAAAGTTCTACAATAATGTTTATGTGTGCATGTGGTGAAGCATCATTAGAACTGTAGCATCTGATATCCAGCAGTTTGGAGGAATCTGACTATTTGATAAACATTTCTCCCTGTTTATTACAAAGACACCAATTTAAGAGAGAAATTCCAAAAACAAACAAAAAAAAAAAAAAGCAAGAAGCAACTGAAATTCCATTGGAAAAGTTTGTAGAAATCTTCAGACAACTTCTGACTAGGCCTGAAACAAAACTTGGCAAATATTTTAACTTATCATGTTGGCTTCATTCTATTGGCATGAATAATGATTTTAATCAAATGCTAAATAAATAACAATAATACTAAATGTGCACTGCAGGAGATGACATATTTTCATGTAATAGCCCACTTGCACCATACTTGTTTTTTACATGTGCATTTTTTGCTAAATTGTTCCTTTTTATCTTTTGGTATCAAAAATTATTTTTTAATAATTAATCATGACATTAGAACTCAGAGACTCAAGGTCCATCCATTCATCTACATTAATACAGCATTATTCTTCAGAATAATTTAGAGTAGACTTGAAAGCAGACGAAAAGGTCTAGACCTTCTCTTTCATTTCAGTTTGATTCTTGAACAAAGTACAAAGTGTGGACATGTATATTATTCAATGGTCTGCTATAAAAGGTAATCAGTGTTAGACTTTAGGAAGAATAAAGGCCAAGTTCCAAGTCATTTTTATTAAAAATACAAGAGCCTTCTTTCTTCAAGCAGTAACACAGACTGCAGCAGTACAACATCCTCTGTAAAGTTTTCAGACATGCCTCTGTAACCAGACACCTGACATCATCTGATTTATTTGAGTGAAACCAGATGTAATTTCCCTGCCTGGAAGAAGAAAACTCCTCCCCAGACCTGGAACTCCCATTGTACTTCCTCAAATTCAGCGATATAAACTCACCGACTGACCTACTTCAAGAGCAGAGGAAAACGAAGTCAAACTCAGAAGACTTCACCAAACTCTTTGACTTTTGGACTTAAGGTAACTTTGTTTACTGCTGATTACCTAATGCTGAGTTTTACTTTCAGTTTTGTGCTTGTTCTAACGTTAGTTTAAATCAGTCTGAAAGAACTGCTCCTTTGGGATGTTTTTGTGTTAAAGTTAAAGAAATTAAGCAGAACTGAAGTTAGACATGGAGCTCACTTCATTACATTTTGATATTGATTTTCAAGACTTCGAGTGAGAGTGTTTTAGGTCTCCTCCTTTTAAATTTAGTTTCATGTAAATTCGTAACTTTTTTCAACTAAGAAAGTAATGAGCCTTAAAAAGATTAGGATTAGAGAACAATTTTGATCCAAATGCACCTTAATAGAGTCAGTTTCTGGAAGAGGGAGATGCAATCTTAACTGAGAGCCAATTTGAGCTGTGGAAAGTTTATGACATACCCATGGAGAAATACATCAGTGGATATGAAAAAAGTCATGAATGTTTTATGCAAAATATAAATTTATTTTTAAAACATAAACTACCACAGGGAGAATTCTTGTGACTCATACGCAGCACCATGCACATACAGTGAATTATTCGCATATATCATGGGATTTTGCTATTTAAAACATGGATTTTCACTCAAAGGTGAAGCCATGCTGGGTATAATCCACAAGTGTAGGAAGCAGGAAGCAAAAAGAAAAAAGAAATTATTAACAGCAGCGCAGTTCACACATCCTCAAAGCAAAAGGACCCAGATTGGTTTCTGTTTTTAGTTAAAAGAGCCTACAAGGTCAGCAACCTTTACTGGAAACAGAGTCCACAAATGCAGATTAGAAACACAATGTATTAAAACAACAAGGGGAACTCGGGAAAGCAGCGAGAGAAACAAAGGCAGAGAAAAAGCCCAGACTTGAAAATGCACAGTTAAAGTCTTTGGATTCCTGATGAGAGAGATGAGTTTCCAATCTGATCCTGCAAAAGTAAGTAAATTGTGTTGAAAATCAGATAAGAATTTTCCGCAGAGTTTCCTGTCACAGTGAAAACACATCTAAGATCAAAAGATGGCATGGGTGTTTTCAATCCACTATCCGCTGTTGTTTCCTTAGAAATGCAACCTAGCATTTTTTTTTTTTTTGAGGGGGGGGGGTCCTTGTAGCACGTGACCCAGATAATGAAACCATCATGTGAAAGTAAACCACTCTACAGAAACACAATGCTGTGATGGGATTATAAGAAAGAAAATACAGTTTTTAGAAGATGTTTATTAATGTGAATTTTAACTCTAATTCCTCCATTAGGTACCCATAAATGGAGGCTAAAGACATTATTATGACATTGTGATGTTATAGGTGCATGCAGCTGCACTTCTTCTTTTTTGTGGGATCTTTACCTTACAATATAAAGTAACTTAAGATGAATTAAACTATTGAGCTATTTTTAATTGAAAGAATCTGTTAAATGTTTACTTTTAGTGTCAGTTAGGGAGACTTTATTGTTGGACTGTCACTCCTCTCTGAAAAAAAATATTTATTAAGTCCAAATTCTTAATTCTTTCAGTCTGGGTTGGGTATATATAAAAAATATGAAGGTTTGTGTGTTTTTGTTCTCTTAGGATGTTGTCACTTGTGTGTGTGTTGTTGCTGGCTACCTCAGCGCTTGGGCACCTTGATGAAGCCTCTCTGGATGCCCAGTGGGAAGAATGGAAGAGCACACACAGGAAAGAATACAATGGCCTGGTGAGTGTTTGTTAGTACTGCAGTATTAATGTTTACAAGGTAGAAAATATAAAGCTTTCATTTTTAAAAAACTGTTTTTTAAAGATACTGGTTAGGTTCAAAAAACAGATTTAGCATGGCTGAAAGAAGAATGGACTTCTACAAACCAACCAAAGACCACTAAGACTGAAAACAAAACTTTCTTTATTCAATACATTAATACATTAAGCTTTAATTGAAATAATGAAATAAAATTTTTTGCATATTTGCTTTTGGAGATTTGCCTTTTGGTGCAGTTTCTCAGAATCAAATGTGCATATCACTATGTTCTGACTCCTCCAGTGGGCACCCATAAATGGAGGATAAAGACATTATTATGACATTGTGACATTATAGGTGCATGCAGCTGCACTTAGTCTGCACTAAGGTTGTAGGATCTTTATAATATAAAGTGATGAATTAAACTATTGAGCTATTTTAGTTGAAAGAATTTGTTAAATGTTTGCTTTTAGTACCAATTAGTGAGACTTTATTATTGTTAAAAATGTTTCCATTTGTTAAAATTTACTTTTCATATATGCAGCAACATCATTGGTTTTCTCTATCTGATGTGACTTGCTTTCTTCAACTGGAGAAAACATGACTAAACCATACTATGTTATAACTACAACACTACAACATGTAGTTATTTATACTTTACATATTTTAATGAATTTGCATACATATGTGGTGAAACCTCATATTTTATTTACACACCACAATCCACGTCTGAGTCCAAGACAGGCTGTGCACAGAATGAACTGCCCCTTAAAGAAAGCTCCAAAACCCTGGCACACAATGCTGATTTGTATGCATATAACACAGGAATGTAGCATGGCATTCCCAGACTGCACCAGTCTCATTCTTTTTGGGAGAATATGAATCAGCAGAGTAACAGAAGGAAAGATTAGTGAAAGATCAGCAGGAAAGATACATCCTCAGCTGTCTTTAAAAAAAAGTTATACCTTAGTTAAGTTAATCAGAACAGTTATGTATGCTGCTAGTAATTCTACTTGCTTAGTTGTGCCAAACTTTTGTATTTACTCATATTTTTGTCCTTTCTTCTGTCTTCAAGCTTTGTGTGCTCTCTTTCTCTCTTTATATCTTCCCCTGTGTGTGTGTGTATTGTCCACAACTGTTCTTCAAAATCTTTCATAAACTGTGCAACATCAACATCATGTTTTCTTTATTCAGCCTTACAACACAATGCTTTGTATTGTAAATGCTGCGGGAAACAATGGTGACTGGAAAAAACAAGAAATGTGGTTGCTCTACTTCTTGTTTTTATTTTTGGCCCAGAGTGAAAGTTAGACAGATGGAGTTAAAGAACAGAGAAGCAAATCTAAAAGAGGGCATGCACAATGAGAATTTACTTTGACTTCAACTTTCTCATCCATAGCCAGTAATTCAAGTTTGGATGTTTTGATCCTCCTTTAAAATGACTTTTAATTGTCTTTTTGTTTAATATGATTCAAGAGTTTTAAGTTTAAAAGATTAATTCAACAACTGTGGGTATTTAAATCATTATTTCATGAGGTGATGAATCATAAAGAGAAAAAATAATTTCCTTGCCTATTTGCTAATTTAGTTTTATCATTTGAGTCATTTTTAGCTTTTTACTCTAATGGTGTCATATCACCAGAGCCTGTGTGAGAAATTTCTAACAGAGGAAAGTCCTCTCCTCTTCCTTCTCGGTTTCTCTAGTGCTAATAATTTCCCGTACTCTGTTTCTTGTTCTTTTTTTTCTTTTTTTTTATGTTCCTGGCTGTGAAGAAGGGGATATTTTCAGTTTGTGGTTTACTTGATGTTGAACCATAGCCGACTATGAATTTACTCTGTGAATGCTCACTGAGCATCTGTTATCCCTCTGCTCTTCACCTCCAGCTAGAGGTCACCACTCCACAGCTGGGGAGCGTGTGTGTGTGTGTGTGTGTGTGTACTTGTTTAGAGAACTTTGTGAGGACAAAAATTCACATAAAATTATAGTTGTGCGGACCAACCGTGATTTGTGAGGACACAACGCTGGTCCTCACGAATTTGAAGGCATGTTTGAGCATTTTTGAGGCTCAAAACGTGGTTTAAGGGTTAGGGTTACAATTAGGTTATGATTAGGTTTAGGGTAAGGGTTAGGGTTAGGCATTCAATTCTGATGATTAGGTTTAGGGTAAGGGGCTAGGGAAAGCATTGTGTCAATGGAGTTCCCCACTAAGATGTCAAAACAAGTGTGTGTGTGTGTGTGTTTGTGTCTACAGTGTTCGTGTGTGTGTAGATATATGTGTGCAGTTTATTTACAGCCCTGCATGTGCTTGGATTATTGAACAGGATGTGCATGTGTGTTTTATGTTCTGTTTTATGTGTTTTATGTTTTATGTGGTTGTGTAGTTAGCAGAAAAGACACCTCTCTCTTACGGTGATTTCATGCACAGGAGGGCATTCAGCCTTCTTTTGAACTGATATCAATCTAATATAATCAAAGTCACTTTGCCGTATTTACATTTTCCATTACTGGAATAGATATCAAGATGGAAATAATGCTTGTAGTTATGCTAATTATTGCTGAGACTACAAATACTAAGTAGAGCATATGTTTTTCTCGATACCATGCACTGACTGTATCTCATTCCCATGTTGTGTCTTAAAGCTACGCTGCAGAACATCAACAGCTGGCATATAAAATCACTCTTTCACACATATGACGCACAGTGGTGGAGCATGAATAAAGGATAAAGTAGTGTTTTAACCCACATATGTATAAGCTGTAGGGAAGATTGTTGTGTGAATGTGCACTGGTTTAATTGACCTAATTAATGAAATGGGGCTGTAACACAGACAAGCTTTTTTTAATTTGCTAATTATAATGCAAATTTGCCCTGTTTGCCCAGATTAGTTTCTTTCAGCTGTCAGGTGTTAGAGCAGGAGTGCAGAAACAGGGAAAGCAAACTTTAAGACTGGAAAAACTGTCTTTTTTGTACATTATGACCACTTTATGAAATCCATTCACACCAATTCAAAAGTGGGGATTAATCCTGAGAATCCTAGAAATTACTTACTATTATTTATATTAGGAAGAAAATGTTTATTATTGATATTTGCTTTTTTTGTTTCTGCTAAGAATGAAAACAATAAAATGGTAATATGTCTTTACAGCATCTGTTATTGCATTTATTTTTGATACTTGATACTAAAAAATGGGGATTCTTTTGTACGTGTAAGGCAGTGAGGTTTTTTTTTTTCTGAACTGACATGTACTTTTGTTTCCCTCAGGATGAAGAGGGGATCCGCAGGGCCATCTGGGAGAAGAACATGCGCATGATTGAGGCTCACAACCAGGAGGCTGCACTGGGTATTCATTCCTTTGAGATGGGGATGAACCACCTGGGAGACATGGTGAGTCCTGGGCACACTCTAGGCCACATTTTGACTCATATATCATTTTATTTCATTCTATTTTATCCAGTGAAGTGCTAATCATAATTAAGGACACTGGTTTAGACTTTGTTTAGAACTGCTCACATGGCCCTGACAAAAAGAAGAATGTGTTAGCATTCCCCGGACTTTTCCCCAGAGAAGTCTATTTCTGGTCATGAAAAACCACAAGCTCTGATTGGTTAGGAATCGACATGCAATCTGGCAAGTCTCTGTCCTAATCATGGCATCATGTTCATGTTTGTGACATCTTGTATGACATGTATAAGTATTATGTGATCCCAGCACATTACATGTCAGTAAACACACTTATCCCTATTTTTTTTTTTTTTTTTTACACAGTACCATAGTTTTGAATACACTGAGGTATTAAATGTTTTGTTTCTTCTGGCCCACTGTTCATGTATGACCCTGGAGATAATGAAATCCTCCCTTTTGAGAAGCTGGAACCAGCAAAAGTTTGGTTTGTTTGCTTTTCAATAAGGTCTGCATATCTTTCAGTGAAGCTTACTGAAAACAAGCTCCTACATGTCACAGGTTCATATTTTCTTCAGCAGTTTTGGCTTTTTGCAGCTGTAGTCTGTTGTCATCTCTGCTTTCTTTTTAAATTCACTCATGCATGCTGCAGCACCTTGATGTGAAACTGGGTTTGGTGTCCTTAAATCAGCCGGTGTCAGTGACATACCCACGTGGGTCATGACTGATGGTTGTTTTTCCATCAACATGAAGAGACTCTAAAAGGCTGCCCGAGAAATGAAGTGCAGCATGGCATTCAACCTCACTTATTAGTGATAGAACAAGTATACAAATCTGAATTCTTGACCAATGGCCAATTTCATGTTTATGAAAGAACAGGTGGTGGGAAATGAAGGATGTCTTTCCATTTTCATTTTGATTAGAAGCACTTAAATTAAATGAAAGAAATTAACAGATGGCCTGTATTTCTTCCATCTTTCAGCTTTTAGACTCAGCTGTAATGAAAGCCCTGGGGGAATTTTGACAATAATAAAGTGGGGATTTTTTTTTTGTTTGTTTGTTTTGATTTTTAATGAAGTGCTAAATATTATATAACCAGAAGTTCCACTATAGCAGCCAGCAAACAGTACAAAAATCACAAATTTTAATTCCTTTTGAGCTCTTTATATCCCTTTCTCCTCTACTCCTTTACTTCCTTTTTTAAAAATCTGTAGTTTGTCATATGAATGTTTATGATTCTTTTTGTATTCCAGTTGTTTAGTGAAAAATGTCACTACACTGTGTTAAAAATTCTGAAATCCGTGTCTTCATTAACTACTTTTCATCCTCTGTTACCCTGCTGACTTAAATCCTCCCTTTCCCATATCTTATTCTACTTTTTCCTGCCTTAAATCTAAAAATAAATCCTCCCCACCTCATTTCTCTTGTTCTTGCCCAAGAACAATTTCTGTCACTCAATTATTCAACAAACCCATTGTCAAGATGGTATGACCTGTGACCCTTAACTACAGCATCCTTTGTTTCTAGAAACTGTGTGAATGAAGTCTTCAGTAATATCCCTAAGAGTTGAAACATGATTAAAAAAATTGTTAACTGTGTTTCTGTTCATGCAGACCTCAGAGGAGGTGGTCGAGAAGATGACCGGCCTGCAAATCCCGATGAACCATGAGCGCAGTTTCACTATGGCTCTGGATGACGTGCCGTCCAAAATCCCCAAATCTGTCGACTACCGCAAGAAGGGCATGGTGACCTCAGTAAAGAACCAGGTCAGAAAATATTTGAATAGTATGAAGAGTTCAAATTGTTTAAAGACCCTTTCACATTTTGTCAGTGGGTTGCTGATAATGATAAATCAATATTATAACCTGAAATATTGTTGTTCAGTATCACTACTCATATAGGCTGTTTTTTCAGGAAGCAGTTCAGCTTTAACTTTAAAGCTTGTGGTTTATTAGCCTTTTTTTCCACAACCTTTATTCAATGACCATGTGGGCAAAACATCTGTTGCTGCAGGTTTAAATAGAAAAAGAACTTAACAAAAAGGGTGTGAATCTGAAATGCGTGCATAAATAGTTTCAGTCCTGCCAGTCTAAAGCTGAACTATTCACAGGAAGAAAAAACAAAAGCTAAGTTCCAGGGAAGTTGGAGAAGTGGTTACTGGTTGATCATATTTGTTGGCAGAGATTCCTCTGATTTCTTGATATGTTGACAGTCCCAGTTAAAGATAGCAATCAACTGTTACGGCCGTTCAGGGAAACGTCGCAAACAACAAACAAGTTATAAGAACACGAGGACATAGCTTGTGTAATGGAAACTTTCAACATGATCAAGCACAGTGTTACACATCAGTAACCAAGGCAAACAAAACAGCAGCTGAACAGAGACAGGAGAGAAACTGCTGTATCATAGTTCAGAAAAATCCAAACTGGAACAGCTGCTGTCTTACTGGAGGAAGTTTTCGTAATTTTTAAAGCTGCTTTGTTCCTCTCGTAGTCGTGGTTTTCTTGGTGACTGAAATACATCAGAGTAATCTACAGTTAGGAATCCTGCGGGCTTTGGCATATGACTGTTTGGTTGAAAGTTTGTGGAGAACTAAGAAAAAGTTCCTCGGGCTATTTTCAGGCAAAATGTTAAGAGTGAAACACAAAAACCTGAATGATTTCTGTGGGGAAATCATTGTCTGCTGAAGGCAGAGGCGAGAATAATGACATCAACTGGGAACACAAAGAAACTTTTAGAAATAGCACATGTAAAGTAAACTGTGGAGATGAATTATATTATAAATATGATAAATTACTTTTATCAGCAGTTCAGGTGTATAATCTGAAACTAATTATGCAAACTAAAGAAAAAACTATTTTACATGGATGTCTTCATGACTCTGAAATTAAGAAATGTATCCTTTGAGTTCAGGAATAGATAACTTAAAAAAAGGTTTACATCTGACAGTGAAAAACCTTTACATTCATTTCTAGTTTAAATTAAAATATTCAGAAACATACAGCATGTGTGAGTGGCCCTCTCCAGGGAGCAGCAGCCTCTCGCCTTGAAAAGACTGAATGTGATTCACACTTTGTGGTGAATATTTTCTGCCGTAGCCTTTAAAAAACATGGAGAAAAACACCTGGAAAAAGCTTTAATCTTTACTAATTTGCAGCCTTCCTTTACTTAAACATTTAAAGAAGCAAACAATCCCACTTAGCGTGCATAGCATGTACAGGCTGTTCTCATGGTTAATTGGCTTTGACAACAAAGGAATGGCTTATTATTAGATGTAATTGGTCCTTATGAGTGAATTGATCAGCATGTTTTGTAAACAAGCGTTGAGCAGAACAAGAAGTACATGTACTGAAATATGGCGTACAGCTGTGCTTTCAGCTAACAGGTAGATTATCTGAAAATGTCATAATGAGTGTGATTTTTACTTTGTTTTCTTGATTTCTTAGCTATGTTTTCTATGCTGTGATCAGGCATAAAAAGTCCACACATTCTTAATATTTGCCCTGCACATTTCATCTGGTTTACAAAGTAAATATATTTGCATGAAATTATTTGCAGTGTTTAACTGTTTCTTAGTTTTGAGAACAAATGCATACAAATGATAATAATATCAGTGTTTTGATAATCAGAAACATAAATTAATAAAACACACATTCTTTGACGGATTGGTGTGTGTTACATTGTCTCCCCCTGGTGGATGGATTTGAATCTGCAGCCATGAGCAGGATTTTTTTCTTTTTTTTTTAACTGTTCCTTTGCTTCCTGTGGTTCATGAATTATGCAGCAGACTGGCTGCAGTCTCTGCATACTAACAGCTCTGCTGCTTCATCCTCAGCTCCTTTTATGACTGAATTGTGTTCTGATGTTTTGTTCGTTTCAGGCAAATTTCAGTTACAGCAGAGCTCAAAGCCACACTCAAAACATTCCTCTGTAAACTGATGCAATTACAGATGTACAAAGTTTTTAATTGGGGCAATTCTCAGCAGCGGAGTGGATTTTTTTTCTGAGGTGGAGCAGCAGAGGTTTTTTAACTAAATGAAGACTCAGATTTCAAAATAAACAAGTATTAAGCTTTGAAGTAAAACTGTTCTTGTGAATAAGGAATAAGACTGAAATGGGTCTCACTATTTCTAGACACACTTTATCGCTAAATGTATGGGCATTAATCTAATGTTAGTACAGCATGCACTTCTGTGATCTATTATTATCAATGTGCAGGATGTGTCAGTCGAGACAAATAAAACAGCCCATTTCTCACTGTGTGGCATTAACACTGTTTCAACAATCCTGAACACCACAAACAGCCAATTCCATTTACAGCCCAAATTGACAGAAGTCGCAGTCTTTCTTCATCAAATGTCTTTCTTTAGTTCTATGTCAAAGTTGTCAAACTCTGCCCCCCAGTGGACAGACAGGAGAAGACACAGCAAATGCTGGTTTCTCTTAATCTGTTTAATTTGATTACCTTTAATTTGCTAAATGCGGTTTAAATATGCTGTTTTCAGTATTAATTAATCCACTAATTATTTCTTTATTAACTGCTTTATAACATGTCAGTCTTTCTTAGTTACAATTCACCCAAACCCAACACAATTTTTCTCCAGTCCAAAACCCAAAGGCATTCAGTTTACTGTCACATAAAACAAAGCAAACCAGCAAATCCTCACAAATAAGGATCTAAAAGTGGTTTGTCTTTTTTTGTTTGTTTATTTGTTTTGTTTTGTTTTGTTTTTTCTTGAAAATAAACAAGTAATTGATCATCAGAACAGTTTGATATATTTACTTACGATGTGCACATTTATTCCAGCTCTGGCCAAAACTCAGGTTTCAAATCTTTTTTTTTTTTTTATATTTCTGTTTATTATATCTTACTTGTTGGCTTAGTTTGCTCTTACTGTTGGCAGTAACTGTGGTACGTGCATATCAAACTAAACTCCTCACTCACCGGTCTTTCTTTCACCCCTGACAGGGCTCCTGTGGCTCCTGCTGGGCCTTTAGTTCTGCCGGGGCCCTTGAGGGCCAGTTGGCCAAGCAGACGGGTCAGCTCACTGACCTCAGTCCCCAGAACCTGGTGGATTGCGTCACAGAGAACGACGGCTGCGGAGGAGGCTACATGACCAATGCCTTCAAGTATGTGAATGAAAATGGAGGCATTGACTCTGAAGCGGCCTACCCATACGTTGGACAGGTAAGAAACCCACAGTGCCAAATATACAACTAATCTAGTATCTTTTTAATCCTAGACTTTCACTTTAGTTCTTTAATGCCCACACAATTATTTACTCTTCATTAGTAAATTATAATACATTAATTTCTCTTTCTGTTCATGTATAAACGTACTTCCTGTTGCTGTGACCAAAATTAGCTCCACTCTCTCTATAAACAAAGCCCTTATAGACTTTAATGTCATTGTCTTAAACACATAAATGCAAGATGGTGCAAAGCAGTCAAGCAGTTTTGTTAAAAGCAATACAAGTGCATAATTTAGTTAGTGTTTGTTGTTGGCTAGTGTTGTTGTTTAAATAAGTGAGGCTTTGCCCCACCCCTTCCAGTCTTTGAGCTAAGCTAGAAGCTAAGCTTCTGATAGGGCACTCTGAGAAAGATGTTTTGCATGCTTTCAAGAAATCTCTTAACTCTGTGTTTATAAATGATACCCAGAAATCAGCTGTTAGCTGCAGACACATAATGAAACCAAAGTGGTCAACAGTTCCTTGCCTTGGCTGTGAGGGTGTCACGTTTGGCCCCTTCACAAGCTTCACCAAACACACATAACAAAAAAGAAAACTTTCCATTCTTACAGTAAAGCAGCTGCAAATATCTGACCAGGGGGAGGTGATTCAGCAGAAAAGATGAAGAGGAAACTTTCCCACAATGCGAGCATAGTTTCTTCTTTAGTCATCAGTTAATGTGAGGAGGAAGTATATCTGCCCGGTAATGATTAAAATCTGCTGCTACCCCATTGTTTGGCTAGATGCACTGTGATCAATCGTGTCATGTGATACAAGCATGTGACAGAAAAGTCACAAGGTATTACCAAACATACTTCACATAAGAAGTATTTTGGTTTGATTTACACTACAATTATTAATTTATTGTTATTGTTGGTTAATCAGTAATATCCACTGGATTACAAATTACAAATCAAGCAGTAGCTTGACAAATCAACAATTCAAGTTTAGTTATCTTGGCTTATTGTTGCAGGTCTGTTAATTTTTATTTGTTGCATTTTTAGCCTGATTTTCCCTGAACGTAGCTCTGATGTGTAGTTTGCTGACACACAGTAGGATTTTAAAATCGGTGGCCTCCATAGTGTGTTGGTTTACACATTTGCTTAACAAGTGAAAGGTCAACAAATCCCCATTGGGGTTGCATCAGGAAGGGCATCCGGTGTAAAACCTCTGCCAAATCAAACATGTGGAGCTACCCGCTGTGGCGACCCCTTGTAACAAGGGGACAGGTGAAAGTAGCCAGTTTTGAAGTCAAAGAGTTTTAGCATTTTCTCCTCTTTTCTCTTATCTGTAGGACCAGCCGTGCCGCTACAATTCATCAGGCATGGCAGCCCAGTGCAAAGGCTACAAGGAGATCCCAGTGGGTGACGAGCGCGCACTGGCTGTTGCGCTCTTTAAAGTTGGTCCAGTGTCTGTGGGCATCGATGCCACACAGAGCAGCTTCCAGTTTTACAAGAAAGGTCGGTGAACTGCTCAGGTGTCTGTTGTGATGAGATTGTTACTTATACTTACTTCATATTATGCTACTTTCCAGGGAAAAAAGTGTGTGGAAGGGCTTAAAAAATTCCTAGTGTGCATAAAGCCCTTCAGGTCTTGAATGTGACATTTAGTCTAGTCAGGATTTCTTCATTAAATATTAAATCACTTTAACATGGAGCTCACACCTCATTTTGTGAAATAAACCTTGCCTAAAATATAAAATGAGGTTAAAATTACATGAAAAATGCAACAAAAACAAAATAAATGTAACACTGGAGTATAACTGTGTGCTTTAAAAAGTGCTACATAAATAAATGTATTATAAAGTTATTATTTCCTGTGAGAGACAATGGACATCATCAACAACTTTCTGGTTATATTAAATTGATTTTCAGCATAAAACTTGTATGACCTACACAGTTTGTGTATTGGTTCACTGATGCACTTGGAGCTCACTCTTTGTTTCTCTGCCATGCACCCAGGTATTTACTACGATCGCAACTGTAACAAAGAGGACATCAATCATGCCGTATTGGCAGTAGGTTATGGAGTGAACACCAGGGGGAAGAAGTACTGGATTGTCAAGAACAGGTCTGACATATCACTTGTCTGAATGGCATCAGGTGGCTCAAAAGACCACCAAAATTGAATGATGGTTGTTTGTTGATATAACTTTGTCTTTCACATCTTCTGTCAGAATGATAAGCTGAAATGCTGTTTGACTCCTGGCGATGCTCAGTGCCTTTCATTCTCTCTATCTATCTATTCCCTCACAGCTGGGGCGAGGGCTGGGGCAACCAGGGCTACATCCTGATGGCACGTAACCGGGGCAACCTCTGCGGCATCGCCAACCTTGCCAGCTACCCCATCATGTGAAGAGATGAGGGAAAATGGAGGGGCTTTGATTAGACTACTACAAACGCAAAAATACACTTGGAAATGTTCATAGTAAATGTTCATTTCAACACATCAGCAACCACTACAGTAAAATATATTTGTTTACACTGATTTTTCAAACAGGAAATACATTTGGAGTTACCAAACAACTCAAGTGAGGAAATGTGTTAAATGTTGTGGAGTCTTAGATTCCAGCATTTTCACAAATTTTAAATGAGAACATTTGGTTATCTTGAAGCACTTTTAAGCCCTGAAGTCTTTTTCAGTTTATCTCACAGCTGCAGACCTCTGCTGTGTTCTGTTATACAGAAACATACAGTTTTTTGTAACTTCAGGTATGGTGTTGGTGGAATAACTCGAACACAGGCTGGTTTAACGTTGAAGTGCCAAGTTAAATCTACATATCTACAAACCATTTTACAGTATTTGGCTGGTAGTTGGACAGTTTCAGTCCCTACTTTTAATTACTTTTTGTTTGAAAACTCACAGACAGGAAACATTGCTGTGCAATGGGAGCTCCTCCTTTCCTGCTGAGAGAAAGTCAGTTCCTATAAATCTTAACTATTTTTTTCTTTTGATCATGGGGACTTATGGTTCTGTTCAGCACTTTTCTAATGATTACATTGTAAACTGATGTTTTCTATGAAATTGAATAAAGGTTTCATTTTGAATTTGAATGCATCATTTGGAATTTTGTTTTATCCCAACACCAAGAAACAAGGGAATGAGTGGTATAAAGATTAGGATATGCACTAGAAATCTAAACCATATGGATACTAAAGTAAGTCAGATGAATGTATAATTTAACCATGTAATAACCCAATAATATACCAAAACACAATGAACTATAACTACATAATATACACAACCCTGCCTGTTAAAATTGCAGATTTTCTAAATGGCCTCACGTCCTTTCCTCGCATCCTGTAAACGAGCTGGATAATACTGGCAGCTTACACTGAAATCATGTCAGTTTTAAACACAGTTATAATAAAAGCCAGGGGTTCATTTGGTTTGTTTGTTCCTGGGAGAAACTCAATGGAAATCAAAACATTTTAATTTTCTCAAATGCCTTAGTTTATTCAGTTAAGTCCCAGTTCTTTATTCCTAATGGTTGTTACACAAAAGCACTGGACTTTAAAAGGCATGAAATCTATCAGGCAATTATACTAAATAAAACATCAATCACCACATAAGAGAGATCTGCACATTTAAAACTCCAATAATTTATTATTATTATAACATTATTTACCATTTATACACTCACTGGACACTTTATTAGGTACACCTTCCTAGTACCTGTTTGGACCCCCTTTTTCCTTCAGAGCTGACTTAATTGTTCGAGGCACAGATTTAGCACGGTGCTGGAAACATTTCTCAGAGATTTTGGTCCATATTGACATGACAGCATCACATAGTTGCTGCAGATTTTTTAAGCTGCACATCCATGATGAGAATCTCCAGTTCTGCCACATCCCAAAGGTGCTCTATTGAGATCTGTTGACTGTGGAGGCCTTCTGAGTACAGTGAACTCACTGTCATGTCCAAGAAACCAGTTTGAGTTTTTGTGAGCTTTGTGACATGGTGTGTTATCCAGCTGCAAGCAGCCATCAGAAGATGGGTACACTGTGGTCATAAAGGGATGGTCATGGCCAGTAACAATACTCAGGTGAGCTGTGGCATTTAAACAATGCTCAGTTGGTACTAAAGGGATCCAACGTGTATCAAAAAAATATCCCCCACCACCAGCAACTTGAACCGTTGATATGAGGCAGGATGGATCCATGTTTTCATGGTGTTTATGCCAAATTCTGACCATACCATCCGAATGTCGCAGCAGAAATTGAGACTCATCAGACCAGGCAACGTTTTTCCAATCTTCTGTTGTCCAATTTTGGTGCGCCTGGGTGAACTGTAGCCTGAGTTTCCTGTCCTACATTAACAGGGGTGGCACCCCAGTGTGGTCTGCTGCTGTAGCCCATCTGCTTCAAGGTTAGATGTGCTGTGCATTCAGAGATCCTCTTCTGCATAGCTTGGTTGTAACGAGAGGTTATTTGAGTTACTGTTGCCTTTCTATCAGCTCAAAGCAGTCTGGCCATTCACCTCTGACTTCTGGCTTCAACAAAGCATTTTTGCCCTCAGAACTCCTGCTCACTGGATATTTTCTTTTTTGGACCATTCTCTGTATACTCTAGCAATGGTTGTGCAGGAAAATCCCAGTAGATCAGCAAATTATGAAATACTCAGACCAGCCCATCTGCCACCAACAACCATGCTGCATTCAAAGTCACTTAAATCACCTTTCTTCTCCATTCTGATGCTTGGTTTGAACTTCAATAGGCTGTCTTGACAGTGTCTACTTTCCTAAATGCAATTGCTGCCATGCGATTGGCTAATTAGATATTTGTGTTAACGAGCAGTTGAACCTAACAAAGTGGCTGGTGAGTTTATATTTATAATAGAAATATTCCATTAAATGTAAAATAGTTCTATATTTCTGGAAATAAGACACATACACACCACCACCCCAACCCTCACCCCCATGACCATATTTATGTAGGAAAATGAATGACACTTTTAGTATTTTAGAGTCGTAGTTTGGCACTACAAGGTGTATGCATTAATGTCAAAACTGTACAGCATACAATATGCCATAAGCTATTATGTGTGTGGGGGTGAATTAGGCACCGCACATATGTAATGTGATTAAACCATTGCTTACAGTTTATATGTTCAGACTTAAATGCATGGTTTTGCTCAGATTTTTGTTCCACTATTAGTTTTCTGTGTGCTCATCCAACAACAGACTGCCTGAAAATACAATGACCTCCTGACCTTTCATCCAGAACTCTTGACAAGTCAAATATTTATCTTGACCTTCACTTCGGTCCAGAACCACATATTCCTGAAACTGCAGAATGAACTTCCAAGATCTTTGCAGCTCTACCGAGAGCATTTTTAATGACCATCCTGACCTTTCTGATAGCACCACAATCAAAACAAAACAAAACAAAACAAACAAAAAAAAAAAAAACACCAAAAACTTC
>VUQI01007508.1:6803-18140 GCA_015106735.1 Paratilapia polleni | reverse complement strand
TATTTGTTTTTTATAAAAAAAAAAAATTTAAATTTTTAAATTTAATTTTTTTTTTTTTTTTTTTTGCATGCATGCATGGACAAGTTTCCCAGGTGCCTTTAAACAGAGGGCAGGGAACAGGCAGTGGTGTGTTATGTCTCTTTTCTTACATTAACAACAGTACTGATGAGTTAAAGCACAACATACAGCCAACAACTGCAAAATTAAGGACTCTCCTTAAATTGAAAATGTGTGTTTTTGCATAAAATTCTCTGCAAACGTCACCTTAGGCAGACAAATCTTAGCTGTATCTGCTTCATTGCTACAGCTTGAATTTCAATACCAACGTGTCTGCTACAGGCACACGGGCCAGCCTTTGCATTCCATGACAATAATACGACATACTGAATCATATTGTTATGGTAAGGGGAGAAGGTTTTTGGGAAGCCCAGAATATATCTGCCTTTTCCCAAATAATAACCAAATGCATGGTGATGTGTTGAGTTACTTTTATAGTGTAAGAAACTCATGCTGCTCTTTGTTTTAAGAAAGATACTGCATACAGGTAAGAGCAGAGGATATACACTAGAATTACTCATCTGTGGGAAACAAATTGGAGCTCTGTCCCATGGCAAATATATGATTTTTTTTTTTTTTTTTGGAAGCCATAGAAATCATCTTTAGAGGTATGCTCTGGAAGAAGATGATCTTGTCCAGTATTGCAGCTGCTCCGTATGGTTAGTATTCCTAAGAGTAATGTTTCCAAAAATATGAACTTACTCACCTTGGCTTAATTCCATAATCACACAAGGAAGTGGAAGATGTCCCTGGAGAAGTTGACTAAGGGGATTGCAGCCTTCCACCCTGCGCTCTGTTCTGAGCTGCTTTCAGCAGCCTGTAAAATTTGTCTGATTTGAAGTAACCTACCTTGCTGCCATGAATTACAAAAGTACTTCAGGACATTTCAGGAAACCATGACATGAACAAGTTGGCTTCACTTGGCTTTAGATTTTTATTTTTTGATTTATTTTTTGTTATGAAGCACTAATACTGATCGACATGAAGGAAGGAAATGGATCATATTTACTCAAACTTAAACTGACACAAAGGTTCATCTACAGCTACTCTGACCCGTCTGATCTGTAACACTGTTTGCTTAGCTGATGCAGTGACACAGGCAGCTGCTCCTCATTCGGCAGCTCTGCAGCAGATCCTCAGTTGTTCCTGGCAAACTCGAGATTATTTGAAGAATAATCACCTTGCTTCTACATGACACACCGTGCAAAGAAATGGATTATAAGTGGTGTTTAGAGCTACCTACCTTTCTGGCCTTTGGCAATCTGTCCAGATTTGAGCGAAGGATTTAGCAGACCTTTTGAAATCCCAGCCAGGTTCTCTTTTTGGCTTTCCGTTCTGATCGTGTACGTGTTTGTCCCCGAAAGCTTTGCCTATGTTTACTTCTCAGTAGTGGATAACCAGTCTTTTAAAAAGACTGAAGTGTTAAATGTCACAAGGCTGTTATTATGTAAGATTTCCAGAAATTTAACAGTGTAGAATTTTCATTCTTGCAGGGGTTTGGATTGTGTTGCTTAAATCAAACAAGCATCCATTTACATCAAGGCTGAGAAATGCCTGGAGCTTTTACACCAGAAAGTTCTCCCTTGAAAGAGAGAAAACTGTTGCTGCCTGCTACACCACAGACAGTGTTATATAATACAATTAAATACTATTCCCTCTCTCTCCCTCTCTCTTTGTTCCCTTGCATTTTTCCCTGCTGTTTGCTCTCTCTCACACTCTTTCTTCTTCTTTTTTTTTTAGCTTTCTTCCATCTCCCTTCATTCATTCTCTTTTCCCTGATGTGCTTTGTCATCTGGCTGTGTATAGATAATGACTGTGCAAGAGGTTTTTGTTTAGCATGGGTACAACAGGATTAGAGTGATTACTACTGGTGCCAGTGTTGTAACAAGCCCAGGAAGCATTTCACAGTGTATAGAGGTGCTGACAGTTATTCTGTACAAGATTAGAGAAGTTGGATTATGGGTTGTTTTTCTACACCTGGTGATGAGAGACTAGAAGAAAAGAGTGAAGGTTACAAAGCCAGTGCCCTGAGGAAAAGGGCTATCCTGGGTAAAGTAATCCCCAGCCCCACCAGCCAACATTGGCTTGTTCATTCTTATAAGTTGTTAGCTATAGACCATAATATGCAGTCTTAGTTGTGGAAATGATGCCACTTTCTAACTTGACCTTTCACCTGGGTAGCTCCTGATACCTCTGGCGGCCCAAAGAGCGAGATGGGTCCTCTGCCTCCATTAAGCTCTCCTATGGTCATGGCCTAGGCTGGTGTTCAGTTTCACAGCACCTCTCTTCTTGGCCCCAGCACAAATACACAACACCCTCTCCGATTGCACTTGATAATATTTATCCTCAATTATAATTCCACAGATATGGATTCCCGAGCGGAGTACAGTGGCAGCAAACAAAGCAAAGTGGCCTTGAGCCCACAGCTAGGTCTTGCTGGTGTGGGCTCTATGAACTCCAGACAATCCATGCTCTCTCTGGTAGTGGGGCAAAATAAGCAATGTAGCCATTAAGAGCTCCAAAGCAATGAAGAATCACTTGGCTGTATATTTGTCCTTGTGATGAGTGCATGCATTGCTCTAGTGAAACATGAACCCACCTGGAATACACAGTGGTGTCGCATGTGAGGAGTGGTCATAGTTTAAATAAATCAGTCTGGCTTCTTGTTAGCCAAAGATACGTGCACAATAAACAGATCAAACACATGTCTACATACATGATAAGATTCCCCTGAATGCAATTTTTGCACTTTGGGGGCAGAACCCAGAAATAACATGTAAGCAAACAGGAATGCAATGTCCAAATCCAAAATTCACTTTATCTCTCAGAAGAAGCCCTGAAGAAGATGTGGGACTCCACTCCACATCTTTTTACTCAGAAATAATAGTATACAATAGAAGTAAGAGAGTAAAGTTGCTATAAAGCTACATCACATAATGAAAGAGAGTTATGTGCTACTAATTTACAAGTCATAATGGTACATTGTTAACATAAAAATATATGGATTGTGAAAAAAGTTGTGCTGACTCTTCTTAATCTTCTTAACTGAGCAAAAAAAAAGTTAAAAAAAATCCTGCCATGAATTCTTTATTACATGACGTCAGGTTAATGTACCAATGATTATAAGGATACTCATAACTCTGTGTGTATTTTAAGTGAAAAGCCAATATCTGTACATGAAGAGCAATATTTAACTTGGCCAGCCAGACAGTGAATGCATCCCATAACCTATGGACCTTATTGCCTTGAGCTGTGGGACCTGGTATGTCTTCAGATCATTCATCTCTTTTCTGGTCAGCTAGTATCCAGCATAAGCTGGAGCCCTTACTGAGGATCAGCCTGTGATTTATTGGTTGCTTTGGCTATTAGAGATGGCAACAGAGTATTGAAGATTTTCTAGCAAGGGAAGTAGATGGAAATAATGAGGGGAAAGAACAACTGCCAGCCCCTGCTTTTTTTTTTTAACTTGCTCACACATAGAGAGATCTGTGTGTAATATTGTTGTTACTGGCAAAAGCTGTTTTGGGCAAGTCAGCACCACCCTGTGATGCCCAGGAACGACATGCATGTCATTTCCTGCCAGGGGCAGTCGTTTCATTATTACTGCTGCTCACTGGCAGCCAGTTCGTGTTCAGTTTCTGATTTCCAAATTGAAAGGTATATTTTTCTTTTGTCGACAGCAGTTATATTTCCAGGCAAATCAAGGCTGCGGTTCAAGACGTTTTGGGGTCTTAGAAAACTTCAGTTTATAATGAAATGTATAAAATGCTTGAATCAGACCATTTATAAATATTCCCCAGAAGTGCTCTTGGCTTTGAAAAATAACCTGTTTACTCTACCTTGTAATGCCCTGTGGGATGGATTTCCAAACTGTATACATAAAGCTTGTACAGCCAGTCCTGAGTAATTACATGGTATCTTGAATTACACGATATTTAGCTGGTGATAACAGGAAGGTCACATGTAATTAAATGTTATTAATAAGCATACTGACTAAAATGAATGTTGCTCGAACTTTCAGTATCTAAAGTAAATCAGCTCCGACTTCATTGGCCTGATGAGGCCACTGTCTGCTTGGATTACGTCCAGCCATCTGAGACTCACTTCTGGGTGTGTAACACACAGCAACAATTTGGTTAATTTGATATTTAACTTTAAATAGTTTAATTTTCTTACTAAAATAAGCATCTTTAAAGCACTCACTGGCAATTTACACATTTTAATGGTTATGACTTTCAGATGTTTCATACCAGCTTCATTTATAAAACCCTTAATTATCCAGAACACAACAAAGTAATTGAAAAAGATCAAACACAGAATCTGAAAGCGGTTTTCCAAGCTAAAAAAAAAAAATTATATATCTACTGTATACAGAAAATTAAACGAACGGCCACAAAGAAAGAGCCTTGGAGTTTCTAAGGGCCGAAAGGTTCATCCTCACAGCTGAACATCAGTATTCTGCAGCCATCAGAAAGTTGGCTTGGTTGATAACACAGCTGGTGTGGGCTGTTTGCCAACTGAGGACTAATGGCTGAATTAATGGCCACAAGCAGCTGGGCCCATCAAACAACAGACAGGATTACATAAGAGCATATGTGTTTGGACTCTGTGATTGAAATCGCTGTATATGACTATATATATGTTGTAGAGTAAAAGGACGAATTAGGAAGTTCCTGCAATGTAAAACAGCCCTGAGGTGTCAGAATGCACTCAGAGAGGGGAGGAAGGCTCATGCTAGCCTGTTGACCTCAGGGTCTTTCTGTGGAGGCTCCTTCTCAGCTAAATCTGGCAGCTGTTCTGTATGGGATAACAAGAGTGGGCTCATAAACACAGCAGATATCATACACCAAGTTTGAACACACTCCGTCTCTTACAGCGACTTTTTAGTTTTTCAGACAAATCAAAAAATCACTTTATCAGTTTAAGTGTTGTAAACAGTTAAATTTCCGTAGGTGGAGAGGATGAGCACGGGAGGAGCGGGTGATAACCTGGGATAACCTCCAGCCCCCGCAGATATCACGTAGCAGTTTCCGAACTGCAAGATAACCAAGGTCAGTTTGTGGAAGACAATTTGTTGTTCAAGTGTTTGTTTAAGCAAAACGAGTAACTTCAAATATGCATTAAATGTGGACTTATTGTTGTTTGATTAATTCAAGTTAATACACACAGTTTACAAACTATAGCCTGTATATAGAAGATGAACATAAGATCACCCATTGGTTTTGGACTCTGCACTTTGAAGCCTAAAAGTTACCATGTTTGGCTGAGATAATTCCATTCCAAAAGGCACAAATGTAACAAACACATTCAGAGGTCCACTTCAGTGTCTCCAGTTAGTGGAGATGAGGCCTTGCAGACATTGGTTACAGCTCTCTGTGGCAGCACAGCCACCGGGCATAAACGCATAACTTTAAGCCCAAACACACTTTAAACGGGTGAGTTACTAAAACATTCACCCCCATACGCTCATTAGGTTCATACCAGGCTGTAAACATATTTATTTCTACTTTAAAGTTGGGCCTTAACCTTCAGGTCTTTGGGGATTGATATGCTTTTGGAGCCAAACTCAAGTACTCGTTTGAGGAGCCGCAGTTTCATCACTTCCACGTAGGCTTCATTACTTGATGTAAACTTGTTTGTTTCCACTCTTCCTCCTCTCAGATTCATGCCTACATCTTCAGATATTGTTTAACTGACGAAGATCAGAAAATATTTATTTCTGTTGAAGGGAAATTGTGCCAGTGAACATCGAAATGGACTGCAGTGAAATTGATTTTCGCAATAATAAAGGAACCAAGAAAAAAGTTATTTTTTTAAAAAAAAAGGATCTTCCCATATATTTTGAGTAAATTTTAGAGTATAAACACTGTGTATCTCTTTTTCTAAACAGTCTGTCATTTTAAAACACATCAGTAAAGTTCTTTTCAATCTGCTGGGTCAAACTAAGGGCTCAGTAGGTCTCTAAGTCAGGCTTACTATGTCAGACCTCGACACCAGACCAAAATCTGGTCAACCATGTAAATCTCTAACGTATATTATGCAGATGATGTCTAGAATAACATTAATAAATCTGGTAATGGGCAGGATGGAAGGGAAGGAGGAGGCTTGGAGGGGGGAGGCGAAACAAAAGTCAAATAAGTATTTCATTTCCTTTTGAACTTGTGGAGAAGCCTCGGCATGGGCCTGCTTTACATCACAGTGTGATGACTTTACCACACAGCCCCCCCCCCCCAGACTCATCCATCTGTAAGTCTTTAGTCCAGATAAGCAGACAATGAGGGATCAGAGTTCACACCAGAGAGGTGTTTACCGACTGCTTTGCTGAAGAGCACGGCAGTATATTAATCAGCTATTATGAAGAATTAATCAGCTATAACGAAGAGAGAGAGATGGAGTCACTCGGTTTAGATCCTTCACGTGTACATATGTCAGCTGTAACATTCTTTGCTGATATTCTGTTGGCCTGTTTCTATGTTGCTAGCACATAAATATGTCATTCGTCTTCTAGGTTCAGAGGAACTATTAGAGATTTATACTTCTCCTTACTTATACTCCTTGATCTATGGTAACAGTTTATCTCTGCATCCCTTATCACTGACATGACCCATTCCTCCCAGCAGATTAATTAAATCTCGCTGCTTGTGCCAGTTTCTTCAACTAATATGAAAACAAACAAGTGGTTCTCATGTTGCCCTTTGATGGACTGGTGGTTGTGTCCTTCTGATATAACCAGCAGGGGGGAAAAAAATCCTGTGGCTGTTTCATTAATTAATATCTTCCTTTAAAGATCATTTCTAGCCTTAAACTGTTGGAACACATGCTCCAAATATGAACAATATTTTCTAATCTTATCTATTTACATTTTTAAGAGGTGAAAAAAACAAAAACAAAAACAAACAGTTGGACTGATGTCAAAGAGCCAAATGTATGCCTCATTTAAATGTTCAAGCCCACATATCAAACAATAATAATGTACTGGCTCTACCACAGTGTAACTTGCACTCAAGCATCATGTACAGCACTACTTTGTGCCCAATATTATAAACACAAAAGTTATCCCAAACTGATGGCTCACATTCCAATAAACAAGCTTCTATTAACAATGCGAGCCTTTTGTTGAGCAATCACTGGAGATGTGGAAAGGTTGTTGATACTAATGGTGTACGGCAGAGCCCTCCAAGGTGCTGCTGATAGACTGTTTGCTTGAACAGTGCTCCTGCGATTGAGAGGTGATGATGGCCAAAAGGAAGTTGTCAGTCAGAGTTGGCCGTTGCTGCCGGTGCTAACAGGTGTGATTTCATGTCTTTTACTGCACTTCACGGAAATTTAAACAGCTGGAGGGAGAGTGTGTGTGTGTGTTTGTGTTTATACTGATGCTCGGATGGTAGATTAATCTCTGAAGCAGGAAGCCCTGTATCCAATACTCCCTCTCTTTCAAAGCTGTGACTCTTCAGGGTTTAGGTGCAGCAATAGGTTAAACCATGTCAGACAAATTTTACCCCTGAAGGTGAAAATATGTATATTAGCCTGTATCCATAAGCACCCAGAGAGTTGCAGGAGAAAGAAGTTTTACTCTTCTGCTGTTCAACACATGTGTTTGCCTGTATGTCATCTAAAAATAAATAAATAAATAAAATCTACCTCTGAAAATCCATAACTTTTGTTGCTGGCTGTTAGGCGAGCCAGCTTCACTTCCTACATGCCCTCCGCAAGCTCTCGATTTTCAGCAGATAGTTGTATTATGGCTGAAGCCTGTGGTTTTGGAATGGCCAGCTTTATTATCTGTTCCACTGGCAGAACTCGTAGACAGTAACTTGAGCCTTGCTAGGTGCATATTGTGGTCCACAGCCCTTAGTTTGTTAGTCTAGCATAAAGTGGTATGTACAGCAGTCTATATAAAGACTAAAGCTCTATGAATAAAAAGAAAGATGGTTAGATAAACCTATGGCTGATTTCAAATGGTTCTGGAGTCCATGACACTTTATTTGTATGGTATCTTCTATCAGCATTTTTTCTAAATAACATATGAGCAGATAATAATGCAGATAAAAATTTTAACAGTTAAACACTTTGACACTAATATACACAAGAAATAAAGGTGTTACCACAACATTAAGTGACTAGGAACAGCCATACTGTATTTTTACATTGTATATTATTGTGCAACACCCTACCACTGTGTGCCATGCAAGTTGCCACTTTGTTTTATTTACCCACTGATCTCCAGTGTGATTCTGGATGCCCGTCTCATCCCAGAGAGAAAAAGTTAAATGGAGAGGGCTAGGAGATGATGGCATGCCTACTGTCACTGCATGGGACAGCATGATGTAATCTGTGCTCTGGAGAACTCCTCCCTGTGTCCTTTAGGGCTTGGCAAAAACTAGTTACAGGCAGTGTCACAGAATGACCTAGGTTTCTATTTCCTGTTACCACTAGCATAAGCCAATTTCTTCCTCTTTGCTGACAAAATTTGGTTTTCTCTTTAGTTCTGTGGATAGCTCATTTGGGTTTTGCCAGGTGTTTAAAAGTCATGCAACCAAGTTAAGATACACAAGCTACATAGTTTTGGTTGCTTAAAATAAGTATGTTTGACAGAAGAAGACATTTGTCTTGTTTTATAACATACTGACTAGCCAAAAGCTTGATCACTAAATTGCATGGTGGATAGATTTACTCTCTAAGCTCCCTAAAGACTAGACCCAATCCTTTCCCTACAGCATTACCCGTGGTTTTCTATCTATTGAATAAGACACAGGTAGTCACAGAGGGAAGCCCTATCTCATGTTTTGATCTTAATTTGCTATGGTCCTTGAAATTCCAAAGACTTTCACTAACAGAAAGTCTTCCATTCCTTTGCTCACACATCTGTTAAGATTTACCTTGTAAAAGTATTGGCTGCAAATTTAGCCATTGTTATTCCTCTTTTCTAAGGCTGATACAATGATCTACACAAGCAAACACTGCATGCCCAGAAAAAAAAAAAAAAAACATGGAATTGTGAAAGTATCACTGAAGCACAACTTTTTGGATCTGGGAGTTAAAACTAATTGTGTTCCTTGTTAGAGGAACGTATGAAACAGACAGAGGAATGCAGAAGAAGCCAAACACTCACCTCCGTCTTATCTTCAAATCAGCTGAAGAAATAAAATGTAGAGGTAAGTATAAAGGAAATTCAAAGTGTTTTATTGGAGGTAAAAGACAAGGGAAAAAAAGCTGAGCTTTCGCCCCTTGCAGTACCTCTGCTGATCTAGTGATGGCAATCTGGCTCCATTCAGACAGATATACTGTTACCTGACAAGTTTTTAAATGAGCTTCTTACCCAGCACATTCAGCCCAGGAAAATGATTGTTACTAAAAGTTATTAAGATGTATTGACATCAGATGTGCCCGGCATCTGTTCTACAGACAGGGCAAAAAGGCTCAAATACTAATTAACACATGCATATATGAATACATGCATGTGAGCATATATTCTTATGTCAAGCTCGCAGGTTTCACTGATGCATACTGACTTAACTGAGCAACCAACATGAAAGCTAGTAAAAATGGAGAAAATTACAAATATATGATTTATGATCAAGTGAGAATCAAATATGATTTCAAAGGAATTTTTGGTACTTAACCAAAATCGTTACACATGGTGATGAGTAACAAACCAGTGTCTGTGAGCCAGGCTATAGTTCATTTTAAATAAACCAGTTTTAACAAGAGAAAACAGCCAAGATAAACACACAATGTCTCGTTTTCTCACAGAATACCATTATTAATAAAAATTAGTAAAATTAATCTCTTCAGCATACACTGGCAAACAAAATATTTTTCAGTAATATGCAGTACTATATAGGCCTACTGCAGCCTTAAAAAATGCCTTAACTAAGTTCCTTACTTCCACTGCTATGTATTGAATTGAATTGTAGTAATTTGTTTCCCCTCTGATTACTACCACTCCTAACACCCCCCCCAGCAGGTTTAAACCTGACATTTTGGATGACTGACAGCAGTGTGAGATCAAAGGTTATCTGTGAGTGCCCTTGCTCTCAGATGATGTCATTGAAAGACTAAGAAAAAGAGTGAGGTCCCTTCAAAATAAACACAAGCTGAATGCAAATATCCCTGCCATTTCACACATTTAAATTTTTCCCAGGCTGTTTATGCACATCTTCATGGGTTATGTTCATGGTGCATAATGCCTATTAAATGTCCGTATCTTGTTTCTGTCATCAGGTATCCTTTCATAGGATACTTACCCCGTACCTTCTCGATTTCACAAAACTGTCTCCCTTTCTGTATGAAGCTGTCTTTAGTAAATAAAACTAAACTGAACATGCATGTAAATGACTACCTAATGGTTTTGGCTGCAGAAACCACAAGCCGTTTCTGTTTATTCTTAATTCTGTGCAGCCATTTAAGTCATACGTGGAGTTAACTGTATGACTGGCAGGTATTTTATATATAACAAAGGCAACAACACCAACAAAAAAAAAAAAGTACCCTGATGTAGTATAATTTAACCCAAGCTAGTCCTGCAGTCAAAGAAATAGTACAGAATTACACTGCACTGCACATTTACACCAATTCAGAAAGGTTTATTAATGGCTTCCTTTGGATTACTCAACATCTTTGTGGATTTCCTTAAATCGATAGAGGGAACACATTTTGAAAAAAAAAAAAAGCTACTGTCAACATACTGTAAGATCTGTTCATGTGCATGAACACAATGTTCAGGACACTCAGCAGGGTGCCTTTTTATTGCTCATAAAATGAGCTAAAATCATTTGTTCAAGTAGTTGAAAACCTCCTTAGTTTCTAGCAGGCAGGAGGGGGCTGCGACTTGGCCAATGTTAAAACAGCAATGTGGGCCCAAGGTGCCATTAGTGGCTGTGGAACAGCTGGAAGTGATTCCAAAAACATGGTGAGGGGAGGCAGTTTAAAACCGCATGGTTTCAGTTGGGTTTTAACACCGTTCTTGAGTTTACAACTAATGGCTTCACCCAGCCTCAGTGTGACTTTGTTTGTATTCAATAAGGAAGACAACAGTGGCGACTGAATTAAAGATGTGCAACAGTGGTTTGATGCACAGCGTGTGACCATGGCTACTGTACCGTAGGTGTTAATGGGCTTATAGGGAGTATATGATCCCACATGGAGGGTGAAGGAAGGCCATCTGCTTCCTGTCTCTGACCTAGAGAGTTTGTTTTGGGTGTCCAATGTGCTGCCTTGATTTTGTTGCAGTTTAAGTTCAAACCAGATGTTTTTTGCTTTTTTTTTTTTTTAATTTTG
>VUQI01007501.1:5884-24688 GCA_015106735.1 Paratilapia polleni | reverse complement strand
AAAAGTAGAATGGGAGGCAGAGCCTTCAGCTTTCAGGCCCCTCTCCTGTGGAACCAGCTCCCAGTTTGGATTCGGGAGACAGACACCCTCTCTACTTTTAAGATTAGACTTAAAACTTTCCTTTTTGACAAAGCTTATAGTTAGGACTGGATCAGGTGACCCTGAACCATCACTTAGTTATGCTGCTATAGGCTCAGGCTGCTGAGGACTTCCCATGATGCACTGAGCATTTCTTTTTCACTCACCTCTCTTCACTCTCCATGTGCTCATACACCACTATTGCATTTAATCATTAGTAATTACTAAACTCTGTCTCTCTCCCATAGTGAGTTTTGTCCTGTCTCCCTCTGCTCTCTTCTGTTTCTCTTCACCCCCAATCGGTCGCGGCAGATGGCTGCCCCTCCCTAAGCTTGGTTCTGCTGGAGGTTTCTTCCTGTTAAAAGGGAGTTTTTCCTTCCCACTGTCACCAAGGGCTTGCTCATAGAGCATCGTCTGATTGCTGGGGTTTTTGTCTAATATTGTAGGGTCTGTAGCCTACAATATAAAGCGCCTTAAGGCGACAGTTGTTGTGAACTGGTACTATATAATTTTCCTGCACAAATCTCTCTAGGACTTACAGAAAATGGTCTAAAAAAGAGAAAATATCTCAAACTGGTTTCTTGAACATGACAATGAGTTCAATGGCCTCCAAAGTCATCAGATCTTAATAGAGCACCTTTGAGATGTGGTGGAATGGGAGATTTGCATCATGGATGTGCAGCTGACAAATCTGCAGCAACTGTGTGATGCTATCATTTCAATATGGACCAAAACCTCTGAGGAATGTTTCCAGCACCTTGTTGAAACTAAGCCATGAAGAATTAAGGTAGTTCTGAAGGCAAAAGGGGGTCCAACCCAGTACAAAGTGTAGCAAGGTGTACCTAACAAAGTGGCTGGTGAGTGTATATTAAAAGCAGATAAAACAGAGAGGTGGACAATCTAAAGGGCACTTGGTAATCCTTTAGATTAGCAGCTATGAAAACATTTCTGTTCAGTTCACTCAGTACTTACATTTCTTGTTGTCTTTATCAGATGGAGTTTCCTGTATAGAACAAATGAAATATATATATTTTAGTCACCTTGGATTTGAAGTATACTGACCTCTTGAGTGTGTATGTGTGTGCACCAGTGCCCTAAATATCTACTGGTCAGAAAAGGAATCCAGAAAGGGAATTCATTATCAGCTTTGTGAACAAGAAAACCACACCTAATAATGCTTTCCAAGTTTTTAGTGCTGTGGTTTTGACTTTTATAATATCCACACAGCAGGAAGGAGAACAGTGTGCAGCACAGCTTTGGGTTAATGATAAGTCACATGACTTCTAGTAAAAAATGAACAGGGTCAGGTTTTCTTTTATACCTGTCCTAGTTTTAACAGAAGTGGTCCATAATTTTGAGTCTGAAGACAGCTTCAAAGGTCACACAAATATAAGAAATAACTTAATATTCTTGTGATTTCTATTGAAAACAGGACACAAAGTTAACCTTGCAGAAATTACTGGTGCGCGGGTTTCACTTGTACTCATTACACGGGCCATAATGCAGCTACATGCTCTCTCTTTGGCTGAGTCTCATAAATCATATTTCCCGTTACTCGAATACAAAAACAGCTTTAAAGTACAGAGAACAGAACAGCTGCTGGTAACTCCTGCAGCATGTAACTGACATTGTGACAAACTTTAAATGACTGTTTGTACCTGTGATGATTTCTCTTCAGTGAGTAGGCGAACCGTCAGCTTCAAAACGCCCTTTTCCAAACTGATCTGATGCGACTCTTTCGCCAGAACATTTCGCTGGTCTTTGAGTAGAAATGTCAGTTAATAAGTCAGCAGATGTCAAATTACTCTTATTTATTTTTTTATTTTTTAGCTGCATAAATCTAATAAATGTCTCTTTATTGTGACAAACCTACCCTCCTCTCTCCGGAAGCGCAGCGTCGCTGTCCTGCTGCCATTTTCATACTCGACCTCACAGTCGCCACCACCGTTCGATTTCTTACTTTGGAAGTATTTCAGTAACTTAATTTTTAATCTGGGTATGTTGGTTTCTTCGAGCTCGACGAGCAGAGGATAGGGGCACGCGTCCGGCATGGTTGCAGGCCGGGCGCTTTCTGCCCGCTGTCTCTACTTTCACTTTCGTTTCCTATAAAACGAAACGCGGTCTTTGGCCTCGAAGGGCTGGCTCATGGGGTGCAGCTAAAGGCAGGGCTGTTCAATAGTCATATTCGAGGGGAAAAACATATTTTTAAACTTGGCTACAGTTCAGAGAGGCAGTTTGGAAAGGTCCGCACCCTCTTTCATTCTTTCACTTTCTCCTTTGCCTCGGTACTTTCCATCTGAAAGTAGGCGACGGTGAGTATCTTATATTATAACAATAAACATCTTTAGTCGTTTGAATTGAAATTATGCTTTGTATAATGCAATGAGATTTCTGTGTATCGTTAATGGATAAGGTTTCGCCAGTGATTTGCATACAGCAACTTGTTTTGTTGTCTCGTGAGCGTCATGTGTCAGGTTGCTCGTGCTGATTTTCGCTGTATAGAAATCGAGATTAAAAGTTGAAGAAAAGGTGACGCAAAAACGTGAAATGTCCGATAGTTTTCTCGTTTATCCCGTCCTACTCAATAAAAGTAGGTTTAGAATAACGTTAGGGTAGAAAGCTATAATGTTCATACTCTCCGTATGCTAGAAACCCATGCAATGCACAAGTAGTAAGTGACCTGCATGAAAAAACTCAAAGCAGGATACAGTAATGATTTATTGACAGTTTTGTTTTCTCTGTATACAGTTTACAAATGTAACATTTTATGAAACTAATGTAAAGATCTTTTGTACTAAGAGCCAAACGGTATTTAGGCACATTGAACAGTCTACGCAGGTATGAAGTCTGTTGTTTGTGGAGCAGGTAAATCATTTGAGTGTTATAATAGTGTCCATTGTTTGTCTTTGTCTCCCTCTACTGTAGTGAAAGTATAACAGCATTTTAGAGAAATCTGCTGTAGGCCACCTGCAGTCATGTAAATTTATTGACCAGTGCACAGCAGAATATTTTAGACCTGATAACACCGCAAAAGTATGAAATTTGAGTCACCTATTTAATGACCATGTTACCATTACTGTTTTTTTTTTCACAAAACTATGTCATCTATGGTGAGGTCAGCAGTTGTGTTTTCAGTGAAACTGAAAGTCACATACTGACTCCAGACATAGTGTACAGGCAATTTGAATGCACTTTTGTAATCTCAGCAAAATACCAATGGTATGGTGATTAACGTGTTTATATTTAAACAGTAATCAACTCATGGCCTAAACTTTGATTTATTAATAAAATCTATTTTATAATTCTTAATATATGATTTTTATAATTTTCTAGGTCGACTGATAACTCTCCTGCAGCTACTATTTGATTGCTTTGAAAACACTCCCAATAATACCATTCTGGCTTAACATGAGCCTGACTGATAATGGATTTTTGGGGCCTGATGCTGATGGCAGTACTGATCTTTAGGGACTAAAAATCTCTGATATCAGTATATTGGTTGATATTCTTTATATAAACACTACCACTCAACAGTGGGGGTCACTTAGAAATGTAATTTTTTATTAAATAAAAACACTTTTTTTAAAAAAAATCTATCATAACATGAAATAGATCAAAATTGTTCTAAAGTGCAATTATTGATGAATGTAATATTAACCATGAATCATTATTGATTTTTAACTAGAAAATATTTGTAACTTTACAGGGGTCCATAGCTGAAAACTGTTTTGCTAATTAAAATGTATTAATTACTTATTATTGATGACTCCATTGATCATTAAGTGAAATTTAAAACAATTCTAATCAATCTTATATTAGATAAAAACAAATGTACTTTTCATTCAAAAACAAGGAGATTTCTAATGTACCCTGTCCTTTTGAGAGGTGGCATAGTATACAAAAAAATACAAAGAATAGTCAGGTAATACAAAGAAATACATTACACAATTTAAGAATTAAGAAAAATGTGCGACAGTGACTGCTGACAAATACATATAACACTAAATAAGGCTTTTAATATGTTATAATTATGTTCTCGTATTAGATAGCATATATGCCACAATGTATACTTGTGGTAAGCCAGTACTGGCCAGTAATACTGTTATTGGTTGGGTTCTAGCCTAAACCCAAAGCTGTACATAGTTTTTAGATATTCTGTTCATTCTGTTTACTAAAGGCATTGTCACCTATTCTTACTGACTGACCTATTGACTGACACAATGTTATTCTGTAGATCTGTTCAGGAGCCATGGCCAGTAAACCAGATATTCCTCTTGATGGATCCTCACTTAACATTGTGAAACAATGTGGACCGGCTCTAAGTGATATCCTTAATAGCAAGTTTGGATGTGTGGCCACCTTTAAAGGTGTGGATTTTGAGAGCGATCAGAGCGTTGGACAGCAGAAAAGGCAAACTGTTGCCAAAGAGAAGAGGTTTTCTGCCAAGCTGCCTAAAGGTGTTGAGGTGTCTGTGTGGAAGGCTGATCTCACTGATTTCCCAGTGGATGCTGTTGTGAATGCTGCCAACGACAGTCTTCAACATGGTGGCGGCCTTGCTCATGCTCTGTGTGAAGCTGGTGGTCCTCAAATCCAAATAGAAAGTGATATTCACATTACAACATATGGTCCCTTAAGAACAGGAGAAGCAGTTATCACTACTCCTGGGTCCCTACCATGCAAGGTGATAATTCATGCTGTGGGTCCACAACTGTCATATAACCCGCCTTCTTTCGATGTTTCACAAGCCAAACCACAGTTGGAAAAAGCTATCTGTAGCATTCTTCACAGGGTTGAGGAAAATCATCTGAACACTGTTGCCATTCCAGCTATAAGCTCTGGATTGTTCAACTACCCCTTGCCAGAATGTGCAGAAACTATAGTGTCAGCTGTGCAACAATACTGTGAATACCAGTATCCTCAAGGACATCTTCCTAAAGAGATCTTCTTTGTGAACCACGATGAGGCAACAGTCTCAGAAATGGAGAGGGCCTGCCGTAAGATCCTAGCCCCTCACCAGCCCATGTCATACAGCCAGGCAGCAGGAAGCAACACCAGGAGTGCTGCCAGAGCATCAAACTTTACCATTCAGATTGGAAGTGTCTTTCTGACACTGAAGAAAGATAACATTGAGGATCAGACGGTAACAATCTATACTTTTAATTCATTATGATTATTATGGACTTTTATTTTTAGCTGAAAGTCAAGTTAGTATGTTCTTCATGTGATTAGTTTTTTTTTTATGTATTGAGCTCCAATGAGGCATTTAGGACTTTTGATTAAATCATATAGGAATAACCTACTGTATATTCTTCTAATAAATTCTTTAAAATGTATTTTTGTCTTCTTTTAGACGGATGTCATTGTAAACACAACATCAGTGGAACGAGACTTGAACATAGGTAAAATCTCCTCTGCTTTGTTGAAGAAAGCTGGATTTGGAATGCAAGACGAAATAAAAAAGGCTACTCCAACAAATCATGTCATTGTCACAAAACCCTACAAGCTGCGTTGTAAAGAGGTGTATCACACTTTTTGCATGGATAAGTGGAAAAACGGAGCAAGCCAGGTATATTATAAGTAGAATTGTTATGTGTTATTTTAGTGAAAATGAAAATGTTGATGCATTATAATCATACATTGGTGTTGTATGCTTTAGAATTTTCTATATTTTTGCATATGATCTAAAACATCAACAGATTTTAACACTAGTCCTAAAAGTAGCTAAAGAGATGGAACTAACTAAGGAAATGTACAGAACACATTCAACTCTGGCATGTTGGTGGGTTTCCTCCAGGGGTGATAGGGGTGGATCTGGCAAAAAGTCACTTTGCTATTCTATTAAAAAAAAATGGACACAGCATGCACTCACTCGCTGTGTCCACAAAACAGAGGTTATGAACTAAAATGCACAACAAGACCTGGTAAATTTACAATTTATAAGAGTCAATCATATAATTAATAAACCTATACACCTTTACAGAATACACAACAAATTTAAGGATAAACAACCCAATTTAAAGCAAAGCAATATGGAGCCAAACCACACTACCAAAGCTAGGGTAACGATCTAACATTGGCTGGTGGATTCCTTCAGCCTTATGTGGGGAAAGGCTGACGAGCAATGATTCTCAGGTGAGGGTGATGATTACTTTCAGGTGCACCAGTCAGAGGGCGGGACTCCCTACAGAATCCCAGCCCCTGAAAACAAAACAAAGTTAATCCACTCACACACACATACACACATAGAGGAGAGAAAGATAGAGGATGGCAGGTCATCACAGGAGGACCAGGGGACCATGACACATATAGGGATAGTATACACTCATGGAGAAATGTAGCCACAGTTACAGAAGTATCTGTAAAAAATATCCATCTTAGATTACAGAGGCAAAGCAGGAGGCAAATTAGAGAGATATTTTCTCTAGTTGCAGAAGAGGATCAATGAATTCACCACACACTGGGACAGTGGACTGTGAGCGCAGAATATCTTCAACACATTTCCATTTGTTTTGCAATTTTTGAGTGAAGTCATGCTTTAAAATGCACTATATGGATAAAAGTACTGGGCCACCTACACATTACATCTACAGGGGCTGCTTGGTCATGGAAACTCATGCCGTGAAGCTCCGGGACACATGTTGCGGTGCTGATGTTAATGCCAGAGGAGGTTTGGAACTCAGCAGTTATTGAGTCAGCAGAGCCTTACACATTATGTGCCTCAGCACTTGGCAATCCAGCTCTGTAACTTACGTGATCTGGCTGAGTTGCTGTGGTTCCTAAACGCTTCCCCTTTGCAATAACATCACTTACAGTTGATAATGGAATATCTAGGAGGGAAGGAATTTCATGGACTGACTTGTTGCAACGGTCACATCCTATTACAGTACCAGTGAGATCTGTAATAGGATGAGAATGACCCATTCTTTTCACAAATGTTTGTAAAGGCAGACTGCATGGGTAGGTGCTTGATTTTATACACCTGTGGGAATGAGACTGAAAACATCTGAATTCAAAGATTAACAGCTGTGTCCCAGTGTTGTTCATATAGTGTAGCTGCACAAGCTGATGAATGACCTCTTTTTAGTGTCAAGAGACATGAGGGTATTTCCCAAAGACTGACCTGCATAGGCCCGCTCCACAGTCAGTCTCCTCCTCAGTCATGCTGGTTACATGATTGCTGCACAGGCACTAAACTACTGTTAACTGAATAATTAACTCAAGCTTGAGTTGTAATAACCCATTGGCAATGTGGGTGTGGGTGTTTTTCATGACCAAATGGCTGACATAATTTAACACAGCTGTAGAAGTGACCTTTTTGGATGGGCCTGGACCCCCAAGGCCCATCCATAACGCCGACACTGGTTTCCTCACATGAACTGCTCACTTCAGGCTATTCCAAATCAAAACATTATCTTTAATCTTCTTTGATCATTCATTGGTGGAACCATTTTGTTGTACTGAGGGATATTGACTTTCTGCACGAGTTACTTTCTCTTGAAATTTACTTCATGGATAGATGTCCTGATATTTTCCCTTTAGAATTTGATTGCTAATTCTAAATTTAGTGTTCCATTAATAATAGCCCAGATTCCGTAAAACAAGTCAAAGCCATGACACTACCAACATAATTTTTAACAGATACAATAAGGTTCTTAGCTGAAATACATTGTTTATTTCCTCATATAAACCAGAAGGTTCTATTTGGGGCTCATCTGTCCACAAAGCATTGTTCTAACAGCCCGCTCACTCGTCCACATGATCTTTAGCAAACTGCAGACAGGCAGCAGTGTTCATTTTGGAGAGCAGTGGCTTTCTCCTTGCAGCCCTGCATACCATTGTTGTTCAGAGTTCTCATGATACTGGACTCATTAACACTTGTCCTTCGCATTTACTGCTAATCCTCAAGGTTAAAATATTTTTGCCATTCACATATATGTAACACTGGGTCGTTTTTTTTCAAAAAGTAAATGACCAACCCTAATATTTTTTAATAATTTATTTCATCAGTTTTCTTTATCAAGGCTTGTCTTAAAGTCAGTTGATGTTTCAGGTCATATTTATACAGAAATGTAGAAAATTCTACAGGGTTAAAGAGAACAGAAGAAAAAAGAGAAAAAAAACACAAACATTGTACTATAAAAAGACCTTGCATCTATCTTTTTTCTGTCCACTTATTAATTCATTACAGTTCCTTTCCAACTCTGTATTGGATTGCTTATGGACGGCAGCTGCAAGAAAGCACAAGTCAATCGCCTTTCCGGCAATCGGCACTGGAGCCCTCGGGTTCGCTAAAGAACAAGCTGCGTGGCTCATGTCAGAGGCAGTGGCGAACTTTGCCCAAAACTTTCCAGAGAAGATGGAAGTTTACTTTGTCATATTTCCTTCTGACAATGACACATTTCAGGTTGCATTTCAAAAATTTCAAGATTTTAACATAATATTAATCTGTGATGTTTTAAATAAGCATTGTTCAAATATCGATATATCTGTAAGATGTAATGTGGTGGTGCATTTATGGTGGTCTGAAACAAGTTTGTTGGGCACAAGCTGCCTTAATGCTTTGTGAATTGTCTCATACAAAGATATATTTATATGGCCTTCTCTTTCCAGGCTTTTAATGAAAAAATGAAATGCCTCCAGCGCAAGGCCTCTCATTCCAGCTTTACACAAGGTAAGGTGAAGCACTGCAGCTCCCACATACAGACTAAAAGATTTTATGTTCCATCCAGGCTTTCCAGTCTAGATCCTGGGTTCAAATCCAGGCTGGGGCCTTTCTGTGTGGAGTTTACATGTTCTCCCCGTCTGCATGGGTTCTCTCCAGCAGAAACATGTGTAGGTTAGGTTAACTGGTGATTCTAAATTGGCTGTAGGTGTGAATGTAAGTGTGAATGATTGTCTGTCTCTATGTTTTAGCCCTGTGACAGATTTACGACCTGTCCAGGGTGTACCCCGCCTGTTGCCCCATGACAGGTGGGATAGTGTCCAGCTCCCCTGTAACCCTGAGCTGGATAAGTGGAAGAGGATGGGTGGGTGGATATGTAGCAATGGTGATCTTGCAGCAGTGATTTTCTCTTTTTGTCCTCTCCACCAGCATATGACAGCAAACAAGACATCAGTTTCAACAGAGCTCCATCTCCAAAGATCAGCCTGAGAGGCTCATCTGAAGAATCAGTATGTGAGGCTAAAAAATGGCTCACTGACCTCTTTAAATCTCGCCTCGTGACTATCTGCAACAACTTCATTCAGCACCTCAGTGAGAAGGAATATCTGCAGCTCTCTCGTCTAACCAAAAAGGGTGTTAAGTTTGAGGAGTTTTCGACGAACGGTCACGCATGTCTAACGGTAGATGGGGGTTCAGTTGAGGATGTTGTAGTTGCTGCGTTGCAGGTGGAGGCCATGCTCTGCACTATCCAGAAGGAGTTTGTTACAGAGGAGGAAAAGGAAATGTGCAAGCTGTTAGCTACTGAAGTACCTCTTGAAAGAGAAGGAAAGACAACGACAGTTGACAACACAAGCTGGGAGTTCAGAGACAGATTACCTGCCTTCAGAAATGAAAGGCTAAGAATATTAAAGGTACAGTGTAAATACAACCTGCTTTGTCATTTAGTTGATTTCATTTTCAACATGTCTTGTAAATGGGACCTATTATACTGTGAGAATGGTTGATGCTTATATTAAACATGGTCATAGATTCAGATTATTAGGTCAGTGTATCTCAAAGTAGTCGTCAGGATTCAGACTACTCTAATCACTTTTTTTCTACTTTTGGCTGTATGATGTCGGTGAGAGCTGACATTCTTAATATGGTAATTTCAGCCACACAGCCCCACCCCCTGCCAATCAAACCTTCTGTTTGCGTGGGTAGCCGATAAGAAGAAAGCTTGGGGGGGGCTTATTTCAGACAATGTATGAACTGAAGGGCTGCACCAAGGTCCAAGATACGATAAATAAGGATTATATTGAACTAAAGCAAAGCTACTCTAGTAGAGCCCAAGAATAAAAATATGGAGCTGGAAATGAGTAGAATAGGTCCCTTATAATGGCTTCCCAAATTTAAATGAAATATGCTACAAAACAGAGAGCTTCAAAATGGATGTTGTCTTTCCACAAGCTGATGGGGTTTATACTGATTCGTTTCAGTTTAATTTGCTAGCTGCAGCACCTTAACTACTGAAACATTTTATTTTTCAGGTGGACAAAGTGGAGAACAGTACACTGAAGGTGCTGTTTGACCTCAAGAAAAAACAGCTGGGGTGCTCTTCTGAGACAATGTTTCAATGCATGCCTGCACAGTTCTGTGAGATGGTTAGCCGAATTGGATTCCATGCAGAGTGTGCACCACCTGAAGGTATGATAATGCTTCTACCAACTGTATTAATAATAATTCTCTAGGATACCAAAGTTACTGAGAATATCATAAAAAGACATGTAGTAACACTTATTTATCTCTGTCTGGATACAGAGCCAAAATACGGAGAGGGCATCTACTTTGCTAAGACAGTGAAGAAGGCCATAGAAGTTTGGAGGGGAAAAAAGGATCAGTATCTGTACTTTGTGGAAGCTGACGTGCTGACAGGAAAGTCCACGCTTGGTGAACCAGGTCTCATTCTGCCACCTGCTGTAGGGGCAGATCCCCTAGTTAGGTTTGACAGTGTGAGTGGAGGGCATGAAATCTCTGTCATATTTAGTAGTTATCAAGCCCTGCCGAAGTATATTATCACCTGTAAGAAGTGTTAGAAACAAGCTGAAGGTTGTCCTTAATGAACATGGAATCACTGGTCTCAGGCTTATTTTTCCCATAGGTTAACACTGCATATCTGCAGCAGCAACTTGAGATTGTTTTTTTTTCTTTTTGGCTTATCATAACGTAGTTTGTAGTAGCACTACTATTGCCAGAAGTGGAACCAAACATTTGTATATAAATCAAAATCGAACTTAAAAATGTATTGTCTTACATCAACTATATTGCACTTCTAACATTGAAAGGGGTTATCTGTTTAGCAGCCCCACATGATATACAATTAAACATGATTAAACCAATGAATAATACAATAAATCTGAAAGATCTGTAATCTAGCTTTGCTTGTTCTTAAAACAATAGTGGTGATGAACTCCAAGATGAACTGACCAAAGTGGGATGGTTCATAATGGGCCTGAGGGCTGATAGTTATAAGCTTCCTGATGTTGATGTCAAAATTTAATAAAAATAAAACTGGTTTTGTTTGTTTGAAGAATTTTGACTTGTTTTACATTTTGTAATTTAACATCATTGTAACAACGCTTAATGGAATATGGAAAAATTCTTATTAAACCACAGACCAGCACTATTAATGTGTCCAGATTTGTTTACTTAAAGCTCAAGAACAAAACAGCAAAATCTGATGAGCTACATAAATTAATTTAATAAAATACAATTTAAACATGTTAGAAAATGAAATACATGTATAAACATTATGCATTTATACAGGACGTGAAAAACATATCGAGAATTCCCTCATTCTTAATTATACAATATCAGTCTATTGAGGGTTAAAGTTATTCACCTTTGACCCTTGAAATAATTTGACAAGTAAAACAAATCCTAGGGTCCATTTACTGAAGCTTCCAGCTGCATTTCAAGTCAATTTCACTGGTCGGCTCAGTGGACCTCAAGTTTGGGTTATTACAACAGTTAAGGGTGTACTCACACGTCATGATTATCCTCCCTTTCATCAATCCACTGCTGGCTTGCACTCACCCTGCACTTACTGATCGGGGCCCAGAGTTTGCATCAGTTTATCTTTGTATCTGAATTTCACACTCCATTTTGAAAAGCTCTCTTACAGATCACAGTGAGGTTCATAATTTTATGCATGTTGTAGGTTAATAGGAGCAATTGTAGGAGTGATGACACGCTGACCTCTCACATGCCTTAGAGATTTGTGAAGTTCTTTGCACAGCGATTTTCACAGAGGCAGCTGCAGTCAAGTCCAACTGAACTGTGGCTGGGCCAGGGGATGGTTTGCTTAACCCTGCCTGTGCACAGTATGTAGCAATCACCCTAGTCAAACAAACTTGACACTGGGGAACAAACACACTCAGGTGTGGTACGGACTGCTTAGTGTGAGTACACCCTTAGTGGACGACTCTAATCAAGCGTTTCAGTTACATTGGAGAAATTTTCATTCTTTAATAGTGACTTTATAAAGATGATTAGCTTAAATTCTGTATTCCTCATAGACAGTATGTGTAAGATGGACATAGCTTCCAAGTTGGAAAAATGAAGCCAACACAAGTGCCTTAACCTGCATTCTTTCTAATGACCAGCAGGAGGCGACTCCTGTACTTACCAAAAAAACCCCAGATACATAGATACTATATACATAGATACATAGATGTAGAAGTCAGTGGGAAAACAGCCCTTGGCTCCTTTGATAAGTGATCTCATTAAATACCTTCCTAATTAGTTTATAGTATGAATCACTAATTTTGCATCTTATCTAATACAATATAATGTTTATATCATAAATTCTGGTCCCTGTTAGTGTCCAGAAGAAAAATAAAAAAGAAAAGACAGATCTGCCCTGCTCTCGTGACATCCGATTTTAAAAAAAGCAAAGATGGTGACGGCGGAGACGCTCAGCTCAAGTGTCCAAAAATGTGACTTTGCAATGGGTGACATCACAGTAGCTTTGTCCATCTCTTACATACACTCCATGGTATTACCACAGTCTTTCTTTTACATTAAAATAATGACTTGACAGCACAACATAGTTAAATATCTTTCTAAAGAATACAGGAAGTTATCTAAAGTATGTTTGGACATCAGCAAGTGATCTATTTCAGCTGTGTAGTTGATTTATGTCTCTGAATGTCTATAAAACTGTTACACCCATGAAAACTGTAGACAGTGCACCCTCTACATATTTTGACACATCAACAGCAGTCTGCTGAAAGCTAATAACATTACTTTGAATGGCTTAACCAATGAAACACAAACCATTTAACATGTCAACACAGGACTAAACAGGTATCAGTGCAGTGCACACTGGAATGATGCTACATTCAAGCAATAATCTTGTACCCTCTTGTTGAACCTCCCACTGCACACTATTGAAAAATACAAGAAAGCTAGCATAAAGGTAAGAGAGAAGGTTATTGGTAATGGGTTGTTTTTCCCATAATGACATCTGATACAGTACGTCTTCAAAAGCAGCTGCTCATGTTAACAACACCCTGGCTGAGTGAGATAAATGTGGCACATCTGGACTCCAATGTTGGTTATATTATATTAATAGTGTTCATATCATTATAAGTACCAGTGTACACGTTATTTATCCAGTGTGAACATTTTGAGACAGTAAATCCTTTTTTGTTTCTGACATTAATAGCTGCTCTTTGTCTTCTTAAACTGCTCAGACTTCAGGTTCTGTCTTCAGCACTGCTAATTACAGGACAGCTTTCACCAATACATGGCTAATATACCCCGCATGCTATAGCCATCAACACACTGGAGCGCATGTTTCTATCACCCGGTCCCTGACTCCAACAGCTTTAAATCACCTCGCACACTCGCTCAGTGTCACAGATACTAAGTCACAAATGCAAAACCCGATCTCTGCTTTCATACAAACGTAAACACACGTGCACGCTCACTCTGTGCATTCAGCTATCTCTGTGCCGTCTACGAGCAGCGTGTGAATGATCCCGTCTCGTCTCTTCCCGCTGCTCACGGCTTTCACGCAGCAGTTGTGGTCTCCGAGTGTGAAATGCGTCTCCGTGCCGTCGTCCACAAACTCCCCCTGCAGGAGCAAATCACAACAGTGTGAACAAAGAAAGCAAGCGTCCCCCATTTCAAATTTTCAGCTCTTCTATGAAAACCATCGCCACCATGTATATTGCTGACCTTTTGGCCCTGGGTTGCAGGCCACGAGGAGTCCCCGTATACCAAATTGAGAACCACTGCTTTATCTGATAACAATCTGTATGATGTCACTTATGTTATACTTACTGCAGTCTCAATCTTTTGTCCATTACACCACACATCCATGGTGTCTTTCTCTGAAAGTAAACAGACATGGATTTATTTAATCAACATTAACCTGTTGAGCAATTTAAAAAAAAGTATGAAGTAAGATGGCCAACACACAGCTGCTCAACCAGTCAGAGTATGTGAGCAGCCAGTTTTGAGTTGTTTATGTCTAATGTTGTTGGGTGTTGGTAGGAGAAAGTTTATCTGATCATCTTGTGGTTTCTGAGAAGAACTACAACACATTACTGCCCTGACTCATATCTTTTCTGCGTATTCAATCACTTGCATTTGGTTTCCTACAGAATAAGGGCCAGATTTATAGTCTGCACCAGCAATAAACCCTCTTTCTGACATTAAAGTCACTATTGGTATTTACTAAAGAGGCACAGTGTCCATTTTGCAACTGAAAGGCATGGATGCAGTTGGTTGTGCAGCTGGCCTTACTGTGTATTTATTTGTAGGGGTTTCACTTTCTGAATGTAAAACTTTGAGAGAAGAGCATGAATCATACAAATGTGATTTACTTAGGTTTGTGGCATGCAATTTACTGCAAATTGCACTGAATTTAATGCCAAAAAAGCATGATGTATTTTGCCCCTTATGTGGCTGTGATCGTGTTCGGGGGAGATGTTGTCAGAACGAGCCCATAATTGGAGGGGATGGAGATCTCAAAGCTGTGACATTGTGTAGCTCTTTATTGAGTCCTCAACCCAAATGTTTAGAGCTGAGCCCCACATATTTTTGGTCCTTTGTAGTACTGGTATTTTGATGTAACAGAGAAGAACTGAGCTGAAATTAACGTGGCGTGTCAGAGAGAGGCTGAGAATCCCAAAATAAGACACATCCTTGTGTATTTTGTATTGGGTATTACACGTAGCTGAGTGACTTTTTACACGGAGCGATGGGTCTGCAGTGTCTCAGGCTTTTATACATATTTTAACACAAAGAATGGTTTGCAATGAAAACATTTTTGTGTGTCTTTTCTCAGCAGTGACCGCATGGCACAGTAACAGTAACTTTATTAATACATGCATTGGTCAGGATCTGACAGGAATAATATTTTGTGTTCTCCTGCACATCCCACGGGTCAGCTGTTGCACACAGATTTCAGGTTTATACGCTGGAATAGTTTTGAATAAAGCAGCCCTGAACTAGATGAGTCCTGTGTTCATCCTGAGCTGTCAGATTTATCCAGAAATTACACACATATATCCACACAACCAGAACCAAATGAGTCTTATTTTGGCATTCTCAGACAGAGCTATAAAAACAAGAAAAAGGTAATATGTCTATACTGGCAGAACACTGGTTACAACATAGTGTAATGAGCAAGTTATACATTTACAGCCTATTAGATTTTTTTTCACAAAGATTTTATCCTTGTGTCAGTCAATGTACCGTTTATGCTGCATATTACTACTAAACAGACCCATCACAGTTGTTGAGGTCTGTTTCTCTGCCACATGTAGTTATCTTTCTGGGAAGGTGCAGTTGATGCTGTTGTGTAGATTTAACAGTACTATAAATCAAGTTTTTGGTTATGAGAGAATTTGCGTAATTTTTTGTATTATTTTTACAAAAAATAATAAGATAACACATCGTTCTCACCCGTAAAAATGAATAGCTTGTTCATTTTCTCAAATTCAAATTAGGAATGAATACTGATAAAATATTTCTCCTAGTTGCCATTCTTTATTGATTCTCTTACTGACTCCATCAGGATGGTTAATAACCATCCATGTTTTGTCATCTGAGTTCAGGAAGTTGCTGCTACCTTGTACCCCAGTGTAGAACAAATAGATACTTAAAATGCTTCATTTCCTCATCTATCAGACCACTTAACCCTGACAGGGTTCATTCAGATTAACTGCTTTTTATGATTGTTCATTTTTAGATACATTTATTTGTCAAGCAGAAGAAAATGGATGGATGGGATGGATGTATTTTACTATTTATTCCTATTTATCTGTTGACCTCATTATTTGTTGATCTGTGCCTTGACACGCAACAGTGTTTGTGATTAGTGTTTAAGGATCGTAGGTTGTGTATGTTGTAAGCTGCAAATGAATTGCCCCTTTTTGGCCTCAATAAAGTTATACGAATCTGAATCAGATTCCTGCTCATTTTCTGTGTCGGGGTTTCACCAGTTGTCAGCATCAGTGTGTGAACACAGTACAGAAAGAGAGAAAAAAAAAAGGTTTGCATATGACTCAGGTGTGCCAAAAACCTTCACTGCCAGTTTGATGTAATTATTTTGCAATGTGCAGAAGAAAAACAGGTTAGCAGCACTGATGAAAGGAACAGATAAACAGGCATACATATCTGATAGATTGAAGAAGTACGTTTAGTATTGTTTCTCATCACGACCCAAATTAGGGCCGCTCAATTATGGCAAAAATCATAATCACAATTATTTTGATCAGTGTTAGGATCATGGATATTTAACATGATAACTTGACTTTTAGAAATATGCATTTGCTGAACTTTTAAGAAAAATATTTATCATCATATCATATTTGTATTTACTGTTCCTTTAAACCAAATCTTTCTGCACTGATTTTACTTTTCTTGCTGACTAAATTCTCTCTTTCCGTCATCTTGGCTTGACCTGAATTAAACGTGCCACAGCCTTTTGGAGATTGAGTTTGGGGTTTTAGAGAGGGCCAACAAGGAAAGGGGTGTACTTGACTTATAACAAAGAACAAAACGAGAGCACTATTGTGAAAAGGAATGCAGCACAATATTTTGTTGGAAGCTTTTACATTTTTATTCACTGCACAGCCCCATTTCAAACGTGTTTTTTTACTTGTTTACTTGTTACAACTACCTCCAAAGGACATTTATTCTTTCAGATGATGCAGAGAAAATATGACTTAGTTGAAGTAAAAAAAAATCTGTGACAACATAAACTTGTTTGAAAAGCATGGAGTGATCTCGATTAACATGCCCATCTAGGTTCACAGTGACAATACAAACACAAGAGCTTCTCTAAAACCACAAAGGAGCAACATCTGGTGGTTTTAGTGATGTGTCTTTGTTATCAACACTGCTTCGAAAGTTTTTCTGACAGAGTGGTATTCTAGAGCACAAATTTCTACCAGTTTAGTTAAATATATAGATTCTTTTACTGCTGGGATATGTCAGCTACAAATGCAAACAATGTACAGTGGTTCTTATGTAACATGTGCATTCAAGGCAGTTTGCCACTTGATCCACTGTAAGCAGTGCAATTATAAGAAGGATTAACTTGCCCAGGTAACAGAGGTGGCTGAATATGGCATGGGCTTAGAGTAGTTAAAGAGCTTAGGCTCAGGCTCAGCTACTGCATAATATTAGAGGGTAGTTCTGAAGAGGCATAAATCACACTGTGCTTAATATCAGGTTAATATCTATCCTGACTGAATATATTGATGAAAAAGAAACTGTATTTATCTTGGATATGTATTTGTACTTTATAGCTTATTTAAAAGTGTGTGTATCTGCCCAGCAACTGCAGCTGTATAGTCTTTAGTAGGCATCTTTTCTCTAATGAGATCACTGTTTTTATGCATAATATAATAATAATAATATAATAATTTATGCAAATAAAGAATTAAACTAAACTAAATACATTTTAAGGTGGAATCACTTTTATAGTAACTGGTTTCAGATGCTTTTATCCAAACTGACTTGTATCACTGCTTCATATTAATGTCAGAAATTTTGAAATATATAGCTTTTTTGTATGAATAAAGAATCGTAATAAGAAGAAGGCACAATAACAAGAGGAACAGGACTGGAGGTGAGTAATAGAAAAACACAGAGCAGCTCACCTAGGACCACTCTGCAGTCAATGCCGTCCAAGTTGAGCAGCCAGGTGCTGGTGACCTTTGACCTGTTCTCCATGTACTTTTTCAGGCTCTTCCCGTTGATTTCCAGGGTGTACTCATAAGCAAAACCACTGACTGCATCAATATTGATGGTTGCTTTGGTGTCTGAACTGCCCACATTGAAAGTCTCCTTCCCTACCAGTTTGAACATCCAGTCCCGTCTCAGAACCTCCTGTAGCATAAATAAGAAAAATCACAGCTGCTGATAAATCTGATCTGAATAATAAAACACCTCCTGTATCTCCCTGGCTAACAGCATGCCTGCATACCTTTCCATCCACGTAGATGACCCTCTTTCCTGTGGTGGTCCCATGTTCAAACTCTATTCTGTGGACTCCATCACTCAGCGCCACCTCCCACATACCAGCAAGATCATTAGACATTCCCAGTCCTTCAGAAACCGCTGGAGACGAACGAGAAACAAACTGCAACATGAAACGGCAGAGCGAAGGCTAGCTAACAGACCGTGCTAACCCTTAGCTTGCATTAAATAAATTAAACCTAATAATGTTCTACGTAGCTTTAAGTGTGTCTCCACTAATACGCCCCGCTGCCTAAGTATAGCAACTAGAGCGCATGATGTTAAAGCATTAACAGTTAGTTATAACTCGTGATAGAAACATAGCTGAGGATAAGGCTGTTAAGTTATTACGGTTTATTGCAATGTTGCTTCCGGTTTCAGGGGTGCTCTTTCAAAGTAAAAGCCATCTTTTTTGTTTAAAGCAGGGTGTCAAACATAAAAGGGTCCCAATCCGGCCTACTTGGATGGCCTTTACAGAGGGTGAAAATTACAGAGAAGTTATTAATTATGCTTTTTTTTTTTTTTTTTTTTGATAACATGAACAT
>VUQI01007494.1:6512-20055 GCA_015106735.1 Paratilapia polleni | reverse complement strand
GTGGCAGCATCGTGCTGTGGGGATGATTTTCTTCAGCAGGGACAGGGAAGCTGGTCAGAGTTGATGGGAAGATGGATGGAGCTAAATACAGGGCAATCCTGGAAGAAAACCTGTTGGAGGCTGCAGAAGACTTGAGACTGGGGTGGAGGTTCACCTTCCAGCAGGACGACGACCCTAAACATACAGCCAGAGCTACAATGGAACGGTTTAGATCAAAGCATATTCATGTGTTAGAATGGCCCAGTCAGAGTCCAGACCTAAATCCTACTGAGAATCTGCTGTTCACAGACACTCTCCATCCAATCTGACTGAACTGGAGCTATTATGCAAAGAAGAATGGACAAAAATTGCAGTCTGTAGATGTGCAAAGCTGGTAGAGACATACCCCAAAAGACTTGCAGCTGTAATTGTAGCGAAAGGTGGTTCAACAAAGCATTGACTCAGGGGGCTGTATACTAATGCACGCCACACTTTTCAAATTTTTATTTGTAAAAGATTTTGAACACCATGTATCATTTTCTTTCCACTTCACAACTATGCGCTACTTTGTGTTGGTCTGTCACATAAAATCCCAATAAAATACATTTAAATTTGTGGTTGTAACGTGACAAAATGTGGAAAAGCTTCAAGGGGTTTGAATACTTTTTCATGGCACTGTATGTAGCCCTTTTCTACTCTTACTTCACACACACACATTCATTCAGTGCTTTACTTTAAGTGCTTTTTAACTGTCACTCACATTCTGACACGAAGGATGCATCGAGGGGCAATTTGGGGCTCAGTATCTCACCCAAGGACATTTCCAAATGCAGACTGGTGGAGATAGGGATCGCATTCTCTGACCTTCTTATTAGTGGATGACCTGCTCTACCTCCTGAGCACCACCCACCATTGATGGCCTGCATGGTCTGATCCCACAGAAGAGATACTACAGCACAAAAGGATGAAAACTCAATTACTATTAAATTTTATTTAATAGGGACAGTGCAGTTTAACATAGTTCCAGTAAAGACTGTGAAACTGATATGCAGCACAGAGTTTATAGCTATTGCTAATTTCTGTTTTCATACATGCACTACAGCATTCAACATTTCTAAAACAAGAAAAGCTGAACAGGCTGATGGAGATGGATCAGGGATTCTTCAGATCTGCCAGATAGCTTGTACAAAGTCTGTGTGATGTCAGATTGCACTGATCTGCGAATAGAGCAGCTAATAGTGCGGTGCATTAACTGCTCCATCAGGCAGCTTCACCTAAACCACACAGAGTATTTCCTGTAGTGAGAGTGCGTCTGAAGCGGACTATTTCCTGCATGTGAGAAAAGACATCTGTGGAAAATATCACAACATGATTCTCCCGAAATTTTCATCTTTGGGAAAGAGTCTGAATACACAGAGCACCGCAGCTTGTTGTGACCCCGTTCACAGCCAAAATCACATAAAACTGGCACATGAGGATCAGGACTGGACCATGGATCTCTATTTTCATTTGCATCATGTGGATAGTCAGGTGCTGTGTGGTGTAAACCTGGGGAAAAGATGGCAATGTGACACTATGAGCAATGTCCTGCTGGGAAACTTTGGGTCCTGCATTCATGTGGGTGTTACTTTGACATCTAAAGGTTTTACAGACCATGTGACACCTTCATGGCAGCTGTATTCCTTCTTTTTTAAGCAGATAAAATGCTGCACTGGGATTTTGTGGCTGATAAAGTCAGTAAATCAGCTTCTCGTGAGGCACTTCAGCATTACAGTGGTGCCCACACAGGAATACATCAGCTGGGATATCTTGTACGATTCAGTCTTTTTACTTTTGATACTTTGGGTATTGTTTTAGATCATGATTCAGTACTGAAGTAGGATTTGGAGTTCAGTACTTTTACTCTTTAGCTAAGTTCAGATTTGATTAAAAGTAAACTTCCTACACCTCTGTGGAGCTGGCTTACCTCAGTTTCTTTCTCCTCTTTGTTTCCACATCGGCACTTTCCTTAGAAATATCTATTAATTTGAAAAAAGAACCACAAAATGAGCCTTTGAACGCGCTGGCACTGGCTGGGTTATGTGAGGTGAAATCTACTGTACATGCATCACATCATAAATGCTGTTTGTCCGCACAGTGCTGCCCCCGCTGCATCGCTCAATAAAAGGTTCCAACGAAGATGAAAAAGCATCCATGGGAGTAAACAAAGTATGAATTATGAAGATTGCCTGTTGTCTACTTTTTAAATCAACAAGCTGTGACTGGAACTACAGGCTGTGGATGTATCTGTTGCTGAATGTGCGTTTGGTTTGTTCAAGATAAAAGAGTGCTTTGATAATGTGTCCACCCACTCAAAGAAATCACTGCTCCCAAAGGGGAAAATTACCCAGCGCTTATTTCTTTTTTAACATGGACTGGTGCGCTCCAACGGATGCAGATTTGCGCATTTTAAGGGTAAAATCTGAACCCGGCTGTGATAGGCAGAGTTAAAGATGAAGCCTGTGAAATACCGAGCAATAACTGAAACTTTAGCTAACTTTTTCCTGCCGTCTACAACTGCTGGATTGAGTTAGCCCGGCCCATCTGGTGCAGCAAATGGCCCAACTCACCAGGGAGCACGGGGAGTGAGAGAAGAGGAGGAGATGGTGAGGGGGGGAGGAAAGAGAGAGAGGGAGAGAAGGAGGGGGGGTCGGATTGAAAACAGATCAGCAGCCTGAAGATCTCAACACCACCGCATGTCTCTGCAACAACTGCCGAGAGACGCACACAAACCGCGTTTGCTTCCAAACTTTTACGCGCATCAAGAAACAAACTAAAGCATGAGGTTAGTTTGCTGAGAGGGCGCGCACAGCACGCACGCACGCACGCATGAGCGCACCTCTTCGGGAAGATGGATTGTAAGAAAAAGTTAGACACTCCGCACTGAATCGGGAAAGAGGAGAGAGAGGGGGAGTGTAATGTCGCGCAAACTTTGCGGCTTTCCAAACTTTTCTTAACTCGGTTCATGGAGTTTCGCGTCCTGTTTGGAGAGGCTCGCTCAGTGCTGGTGCCAGCTCGGTTCTAGTTTACGGGAATCTCGACTCCTGGCACAGTTTCCCCCCTTCGGACAAAAACACGGAGTTGGAAGAGCTTCGAAGAGCAAAGAGACGCCAGTGAAGGTAGGAGAAGTTTGTACTGATGCTGACAGGAGCCACTTTAATGTTGCTGTTTTTCTCTCTGGTGTTAGAAAGTAAAGTGTTTCACTGCTGATCCTCCTCCTCCTCTTCCTCCTCTGTTTCTGCTGCCTTGCGTGTCAGCGGCAGATGAAGCTTTTAGGGCAGCTTCACATCTCATTTGCACTTTGAACTTATCTGACACAGGAATCCAAAAAATTTTGCTTCTGCAACTTGATCCATATGGGAAGAGATGTGATCAGAATACCCGGCGCCAATCCTCCTGCTTCGCTTTTCATAGTTCAGCACTAATTATTCCATTTTCTTCTTTACACACACACACACACATACACACATACATACAAATATATATATATATATATATATGCAGCAGATATAACCTTTTCATTGTTTTTTTTTCTACTTGAGTTTAGTTCTTCTAATGTCAACCACGCTCCACTTTTTTAATCCTGTAATGGCACAAAGGAGCAGAAATCACACAGTAAGCTGTGGAATGCAGCAGCAGCGTGGACACATCAGTGCCTGGGACTGTGGGAGATGTGTACTTATTGTTGAAAGATTCAAAGTTTACTGTTTGCTCTGCAGCCTGAGCAGTCAACAAACACTTCACGCCTTTGTGGAGCCCTTTAGCAGCTATATTTGCTGTTGGCTTTCCCTCGTATCTAACAGGCGCTGCTAATGATCTCCAAACTCATGGCTGGACTTTTATGAGTCCCACTTTTTTCTTACTTGCTTTGGCCTAAATATTAGCAGAAAAGAAGCTCCATCTTTTGGTTTTTTTTTCTCCTCTAAGTCACATTTGAAAACCAAATGGCTGATTCTGTTTTTTTTGTTTTTTTGGCATATTAATGAGACACAAATCTAGAAAAGTTGGGAAATTGTTGGACTTAAAGGCCAAAATGAGGAGCTTCTAAAAGAAGTTTTAAGGTGTAAAAAAAAAAAAGCTTCAGATGACGCCAGTATTTGTGATCCATTTTTTAAACACTGAGAAGATGCATGTGTGTTTTCCGCTCCACATGATGACACTGGTGTTCAGGGCTGAGGTGATTTGCATGAGAAGAAAAAAGAAAAAGTTTTAGTGCGTTTGGCCATTGTGAAGAATGAAGAGTTCCAACAGTTCAGGCCTACGGAGAGTGAAAGGAGGGAAGAATGGATGAGCCTATTCAGCTCATTCAGCCTCAGTTTGGGGGCTCCGCTCTGCGCCGTTCATAGACCCTATAGTGGCCATGTCACTTTCATCTCTACAGCCCCCGTGTGCTGCTGAAGCCCCCCGTTTTCACACAGGCCCCACTTTATTGATCTGCTTCTTCTTTTTTTGTTTTGTGTGTGTGTGCCTCTTTTCTGGAAGTCTGCAGAAAATTTAATGAACCAAATACTGGAAAAGGAGTCACTGTGTGTGTGTGTGTGTGTGTGTGTGTGTGTGTGTGTTGGAGGAGGAGGAAGAAGAAGAAGAAGAGGAGGGGGTACATTTTTCTTTTTTTAAAGCAAATACCAATGAAGTCTAGCGTACAGGGGCACAGAGGAGGGTTGGAGGGCGAAGTGACTCTGAGGAGGGGGAGGAGCACCCCCTCACCACCACCACCAACACCCTCCTCCTCCTCCTCCAACACCACAACCACCCACTCCTGCTGAGTAAACTCAAAAGTTGAAAAAGAGAGAGAGAGAATGCCTCTGAGAGGCTGCACTGTACCAATGAAGCCATTCAGCGGCCTGTCACCTCGTGATGGCACAAAGTGCGGCCGGCATCGCGATGCAGTAGCTGGGGTGGGTTGTTGTGTGGGGGGGGGGCTTCTGAGGCTTCTGTGGTTCAGCTGAAAAATGTTTGCACTGGAATTTAGCGGCTGTGGATGAAGGATAGCTGCTGCTCGCTCCCTTAAGTGCCGCGTAAACCTCTGAACTGCTGCAGAGAGGGTCAGACACAGAATCTCACTTTACAGACGTACTGGTGATCAAATCTTTGTATCTCTCTGCTAATTTGGCCTCATTCACTTCAATTAGTTGATTATAATCCAAAAGCTGTAAAGTACCTCCAGAGGATGGATGTTTGGATGCTTGATTGTTGGTGGTGGATCAGCTGAAGAAGAAGAAGAAGAAGGCTGGGAATGTGACTCCTCTCAGGCTGCGATTATTACAATGACTAGAAAAAAATACTATCTGTCAAATTCATCTTTATGGTTGTTGTGCCTTTTGTCTCTTTTTTTTGTCCAGTGATTTGCACTGAAAACATGTATGGAGGTGCAGAGAGAGGCTGTAACCATGAACAAAAAGGTGCAGAAAACCAATTAAAGAGGTTTTTTTAATGCTATTGTGAGTGTTATTAAATCAATGCATCATTTTCAAATAATAAAAAATATATTGTTTTTGGCAATAGCATTATATACACGGCCCTAATGCTGATGCAACAGGACTGAGAGAAAACGTATCCAGATTACAAAGTATGCCAAAGCTGTGGCATACTTTGTAAAAAAAGGTCAAGAGGAATATTAGCAAATCAGATGGCCCGACACATGAAACATTTAGTCGATATTTAAAAAAAAAAAAAGCAGACGAAGATGCAAAGTGAGCTCATTCTTCAAATGATTATATTCATATTCAAGGATTCTACTAAAATAAAACGGATACACACATATTCACTCTAATGCAGCTACGTTGATGTCAGCCTGCTCTGTGTGTGTGTGTGTGCGTGCTTTAGCTTGTGTTTTTCACTGAGCTGGCCTCTGACTGTCGTTTTTAGCTGTATCTTTGGGCCTTCTTATTTTTTCTGTCCTCCTCCCTTCGTTTTCTTCTGGCAGAAACTTTAGCGTTACTGACAGAGAGGCAGGAAGACGGTGCGTGCCTCGCTGAAAGAGGCAGCATGTGCAGACTTATGTGTGTCTTTGGCGTGCCCCACTGAGCGCCGTGGACATCGCAGTGAGAGACAGTCTGTGCGTTGATGAGTGGGTTCTGGAGGTCTGTTAACTCATTCCTGCCTGTGGTTTTATCGCTGCTCAAGTTCACAGTGAGTCAAAATGAGCGTCAGGCCTCCGGGAAGCATCCTCGGTGCTCCTGACAGGCAGTTCACCACCGGCTGTAGTTCTTCCCCTGACTGATGAACTAAATGAACAGTATGTAGGTACACAATTTCAGCAGTCAGGCCAAGATATTTTCATTTCAAGATTTGTTTAAGATTTAGTTCATATTTGTAATTAAGCTTTAGGATCAAGAACCTAAAAGTTAAGAGCCACAGCTGATACCATCTGACACTTCCACTGCACAGTGCTGAAAATGGACCAGCATCCAGAGTCACAGACAGCTGGAGGCAGCTTCCACATCCTTCCTTTTAAAACTTTATTTCTTGTTGATCTTACTGACCAAAGGCTCTTTTTACATCATCTCAGCTCGAGCTCAACTAAACTGTGAGTAGGTTTGAGCTTTCAGGGAGCAGAGAAAGCACACCACTGCAAAGGAAAGGGGGTGCGCTTGGTTTGTACCACAAGAATCAATCAACAAGCTTTCCAGAGAAAATTAATCCAACAGACTAATTGTTTAATTCTGATCATCTGATCTGAGCACAAAGCGGGAAATACTCAGCTTCAGGAAATGCTCCGTGTGCTTTAGCGTGCAGGAGGCAGCGAACATGATGCTCTAAAGGGTTTTAGAGGAGTTCATGACTGCGGTTAAAACAGCTTTAGGTCATCCTGCCAACATCTTCTCTGAGCCCACCTTAAAACCAGAGGCGGCCGTCCCCCAGAGTCTCCCATCACTGACGACTTCAGATACATTTTACTTTCTCTTTGCTTGCTCTTCAGCCTGCGGTGCCTCATGATTTTTGTCCACTGTCAGTCTTTAACGTCCTCTGATATATTTTCCTTTAAGTCTTCTGTTTGTCATCATGTTTATGTGGCTTCATGTTTTTATTTCTCCCTCTTTCTCACGTTGTGCAGTTTTAGAGTGTTCTGTATAAATAAAAGTGATTTGAGTTGAATTTTGAGGCATCAAACAGATCGGTGAACTAACAGATTTCATCTTTAGTTCGGTCACAACCATTTTGCATTTTTTAAATTTAGATACAGAAAAGAAATGCCCATGATTATGACATCATGATATCATTTTTACTGCCAGTTTCTCTTTCTCTTCTAAAAAGAAAAGACAGAATTGTTAAATATTCACCTCATGAAGTGAAGACTGAGTGAGGTCACACACTTCTTACACAGCAGGGTGTGTGTTAGTGTAGGGTTGCATGCAATGATTAAACAAATCGATTTATTTTCTACTAACAATTCAGAGCACAGTCATGAAAAACTATTTTTGCTGTAAATTAATTGCATAAAGAAATCGGATTAATTAATTTGATTTGTTTTAATTAATTTCTCTGAACCCAAATGAATGATTTAGAGTTTGAAAAACATTATGAGTGGATAAAATTAGATTATTAGTGGATCAAATGAGAAAATTCTGAAATTGTCCCTAATGAAATCTGTTACTGAAACGTTTTGATTTGATGGTGATGACTCTGATTTGAGGAGCGGCGTTTGCTCTGTTCTGGTGTGTGCTTCACTCGGCGCTGCGAGGCCTGCAGCCCACGGGGGGTGGGGGGTGGGGGGGTTGTGGTCTGAAACGTCCTCATGTGCAGGGGTGAATTGATGAGACTTCAATGGCCGTTTAGAGTGGCAGTAAAAGGCAGCGAGCATCAAGCGCCGCCACGGCGATCTTTCACAGTCGGCCTTCACTTCAGACAGAGGGGAAAGTGGGCGAGTGAGAGAGAGATGGTCGCTTACATTCATGTGTAGAGCCCTTCACTGAATCCCGTCTCCTTTGCTTCTGGCATGGCGGGCGGAGCGGGACAATCCCCGCTTGTTTTAACACTTGTTGTTTCTCGCCCCTCGAGGCATCCCGTTCAATTCTTCCCTCAAGTGTGTGAGGTTAAAGAGGCTCACATCATATCCGGGCTGGTCTCCCTCCTCTTTACACCAGAGCGGGTATGAGTGGCCACTCAAATCCCGGCACAGAAACAGAGGTCACGCTGCATTCAAAGGAGCACACATGGCCTCTGAGAACACGTGAAAATGCAGGATGATGTACTTTTAACAAGCCGTTTTAAAGGCTGTGCAGTAAAATAACTGACAAGCTCATTACAGGCCGATTGACCTCATCAATCACTGCAGCCTTTCCCCTTCATCTTCAGCACGATTCCAGCGGAAATAAGTTGTTTCAGGAAAACTGAGCCAACGAGCTCTAACGATCGTCTTCCTCTGTCGTGTAATTCTACCTCGGCCAGCTCGAGCATCTCCAAAGAGGGAGGAAAACTTAAACACATCCACTCTTATAGTATAGTAGTATAGTATACACTGTACTTGGTGTGATGCACAATGTGTCAGCAGCGGACACAGATCTTCCCAGCCGAACTCTTCACACACACTCCCCCACTGACTCATCGGAAACCTGGTTTCCCAAAAGTCTTTCAGCTCTAACATCATCATTGTCTGTCGGCTTACAAAGGAACAATGGTGGTCACAGTGCGGGGGTCTTACGGGGAAACCCTGCCCAGGTCACCACAGGTCAGTTCATCTGCAGGACGGGGGAGGGGATAGTGAAACTGATTTCATTATCTCACCACCACATAAACTCTGTAGTCAACAGAAAGTGACAGGCTGGAATATTTTTAATTTAATCTCGGTGAGGAGGTGTGTGTTCTCAAGCACACACTGATGTATTAAATAACATTAAAATAAAACTTTTGTTCACTTTTTCCTTTCAGCATTAAATAGCTTGACCCTACTTGAAAAAAACATTGAAATCATCATTGGCTTGTACAAATGAAGAAAGAGGAAGGAGAAAGACGAGAGAACCACAGAAACACCAACTAACTTGTGCTGAAAATATTTATTGAGTAACAAGTTAATTACCAGAAAAGTATCTGAGTTTTGGTGTTTTTAATCAAAGCAGAACTCCGATAATTTTATACATCAAAGTCTGTTTTCTGCTCTTGCAGAGCTCTGTCCTACATGTCAAATAAAAGGTGAAGAAAATCTTTTGTGGCTTTAGAGAGAGCTGTGTGAGCAAATTATCCACCGCTTCCTCAGCTCTGAAGGTGAAGTGTTAGAAAGACATTAGAGAACCAGACATTATTAGCCTGTATCAGCTACAAGCAGCAACCTGCAGAGCTGAAAAATGAAGCCAATGTGGAAGTACCAAAAGCTGCAATTCCTCTAATGTCCACTTGGGGCTCCAGCAGTGAGTCAGTCCCCACAGACTCCCATGTTAAAATGTCCAACTTTACAGCAGAAATAAACATGTTTACAGCCTGATACAAAAACTGTTTTGGTCTCTATGGATAGTTTCCTCCTTCATAACAACTGTACAGGTTTAATTTGTATTAAGGCTTAAAGTTTGCATTATTGGGGTGTGGCAACACAGGCGGCTATAGCTGCTAGCTGTCTGCTAGGCTTCACCTCAGCTAATTGGAGTCCCTGAACTGGACCTCTGGACTGTGTTTGTGCTGCTGGAGCCTTTTGGAGCATTTTTAATGCAATTATCTGACCAATAATATGGCTGCTGTGCGGTTAATTGGACTAACAGACCGTCCAAGAAGTCTGAGCTCCAGTTTTGGTGCTCAGTGAAATTCTAGGATTTGATTGGATGTTACTGAGCGCTGATTAGCAGGTATCTGTGTGATGCTCCCACACAGTCTGTGGATGCAGAATGCTAAATAAGCTAGCTAGCATTAGATGATAACTCCCCACCCTCTCCTCCAAATATGGTCACTTCTGGTTACATCCATCTTTTATATACAGTTCATGATCATACCCCCAAATCCACAAGCAAACTGTTGGCACATAAGTTGCACTGGCTGTTTCTACGCATGTTGGGAGAATCAGCTTCGGATGTTGTTCCGTTTATTACATGTAGCACACAGCAGGAAATAGTCTAGATACTGACATGTTTACACTTTAGGAAATACTCCGTGTGATTTAGGCAAGGGAGCGTGCAGCAGGCAGCACACGTGACCCACACTCCCTAGCTGTGAATGACTGTTATATTTTCACATGGGCACAATCAGACATCACATGAAATTTGTACTGCTGAGTTGTTAAGATGGTGAGATGTTTAATATCCAGAATGAATGAATCGAACATTTGCATTCTCATATTGCGTTTGCATATTGCAAATAATATGAGGGTAAATCACAAGCCAGGTGTCCTCTCTTTAGGTTGAATTTATAGATCACAGGTGTGTAAGTTAGAAACGGGATTCTTAAAACTTGAAGGTTTTTTCTGCTCCTCAGCTTTTCGAACGTAAGGAAACATCTTCAGAGTAAGTTCCAGTGTCTTTCTAAAATATTTGAGTCTGTAGAAAGCAGTGATGGGATTGTGTTTATTGTGAATAAATGGCAACCACATGGAAGGCGGAGTAATATTTCCGAGCTCATGTATGCTTTCCTCAGTCCATGTTACCTCCCAGCAGGCTGTGGAATCAGCTGTTAGTGCCATCAGTGAGGAGGATTTCTGATTTCCCTTCACTGTATGATTATCACTTCCTCATTAAACACCCAGCAGGCTTTTTCTGTGGGGCTGCAAGCTGTGAAATGGACTGACACAGGCTGACAGACAATGCAGTATTGTCTGCGATGTTTGCCGTCAGCCCTAATCTGATGCAGAGGCAGAGATCGGCGGGCTGTGCTGAGGCCACTCGCAACAAAATGCAGCCATCATGCTGAAACAGAGAGAGGAGGGGGATGTGTTTGTGCTCCTAACTCTGGGGTTTGTGTTGGGAAGGGGAGAGGGCAGGGAGTTTGTAAGTTATGATTTACACTAGGCCCTCCCATAGCTACAAAGTCGACGCAGCCTCAAGGGCAGGGCAGCTGGGCTCCTTTTCTTACGTTTCCATACGATGGGAAATATTAGATTCCAAATCGTGCTGATTTGGTGCCAGGCCACAGTCTCCTCTCAGATAGAAGCCGGAGACAAGAGATGGAGCTCAGAGTTGATCTAGGATATAGAGACATGTGGTTGTCTTTAGCAAGTTCCTCCAAACCTTCCCCTCCTCCCTCAGGGCATGCCTGTTGCTGCCATCCTCTCCTCTCGCTGTGGCTCAGGGCCAAATTGAGGTCTGCTCATGTTTTGTAATCAGCTCATTAGAGAGAAAGTAGGATGAAAACCGCGCTGTGTTATGTTCAGGGCCCATTTTTGAGCTCATTTGTTTCACATGCAAAACTTTTGTAACGTCAGGCTGCTCTGAGTGTGAACTCGGTGATGTCAACAGGAGGTCGCAGAGCAGCAACGCATTCCAGGGGGGAAAAAGCAGGTGAAGACAGCCGAAAATCTACAAGGTAGTTTGACAGCAAAGTGCACATTACTGTTCATACAGGCGTGACATAAAAAGGTCATGTTCCAGGTTAAAGAATGCAGCTCTTTTAAAGCCCTTCTTCTGACACTAGTTCTAGTCTTTGCATTTAGACGATGGTGCCATTTGGCTCGCCTTGAGCTACATATTTAGTACTTTTAGAGTCTGAAGCAGCCAAATAAAATCACACAAGGAAAGGGACAGTCTACTGTTTGTACACATAAGGATCACAGCCCAGCTTGTGAACAGCTGAAAAGCTTCTGAGGCTCTGGAGTAGCTGAGATGACTGAGTAAATAACTCAAAGCAAAACCCCCCAAAATGCACTTTAGGTCCTGATAACTGTTACCAGTTAACTAAGACTAGATCTCACCTGATGATGTGCTTTGACAGCTGCTTTAAATGCAGCTTGGACAAACACACACATACACTGACCCCTCACAGCAAGCTTCAAGGGGAGTCCCCCTCCTGTCACTAAAGCTCTGACTGTGAAGTGGCAGCAGCTGGCACGAGTGGGCGAGCGAGCAATGCACAACCACATGCAGACTGTCAGCTATCGCAGACTTCTGCTGAACTCACCGCAACAATGTGGAAGTTGCACAGCAGCAAAACCTGAGTGCAGCAAACTTTACCTTTGCCAAATCTTTCCTCACTGGCTCGTTGGCACATCCAAACACAGACACGCACGGTGGCAGTTTCACTGACGTCGTGGTCGAGGTTATTGACAGCTGGAGCGGTCGAGAGTGAGCGCTAACAACACGTTTAGGATGAATGACCCCCGGCCAAATGCTTCAGAGATGGAAGCTCGACTCAGCAGCGTGCAGTGTGGCAGCAGTGACAGCTGGGACTTAAACACACACCTGCATTGCATGGTCACAGGCTCAGCTTAGCTTCATTCAGCTGAGCTATGTAAGCAATGAAAGCTTTTAACTCGTCGGCTGATCAGACGGTTAATGGTTTGATGAATCATTTGTGTGCTCGTCGTACAGCGTTGTTCAGCGAGGTGCTGGCTGAAGTATCTTGAAAATGTTTGTATAAATTGCTGTGAAATGTGGTGCAGACATTAATGTTCCCTTCAGGATGAATTGTAATAACTTTGCAATCCGCTGACATTTCCTCCAGCACACTCATCAGGTCGATGTTTGATGCATGCAAGCTTATGACCAAACACTTGCAAAACTAAAACCGTTCCCAAATTCCCACTTTGCAGCCAAGTTGTAAGTTAGCAAGGCAGACTAATGTGTGGAAAAGAAATTATCATTTTTTTATTCTTACAATATCATACAAGTGCAATCACCATGTCCACACTTTGCTTTAAAATACATTAGTGCCAAACATCTGTTGTTTTAGGACTGCTAAAATGGGAGACTGTTGCTGCTGAGCCCACAAAAAAAGCATCATCCTACCTGTCCACCCTCTTATCAGTGGTTATTTAAACATGAATAACAAATTACAGACATTGCTGACCTTATTGTCTGTCCTAGCAGCTGTAGTGCAGTGATATTTGGCATTTTATCATGTTACTACTGCCTTCATGCACATTGAAATTAAGGATTTCTTGCAGCCTCTAGATGAGCCAACAGGCAGACATAATATATGCTATTAAATGTTAAGGCTTCACAAGCTGTGTCGTGTGGTGTTGCAGAAAAACTAGCAACACACGGCTAGCTTACCTAGCATGGGCTCCAGGATAGACTGTTGGCTCGGAAGTGTCGGACACGTGAATGGAGACTTCCACGCTGGTGCTTTGTTCTGTCACACTTAACATCGACCACACATGCCAGGTTTATGATAACCTTACTGATCCTACTGATAACCCAACTCCCACTTACCGAGTTCAATTCTCAACAAGATAGACCACAGAATTAGCAAAACAAAAGGTGAAAAATCACCCAAAACACTGCCCTGAAAAAGCAAACGGAATAGGCCAGTTGCCAGTATATTCATACAATCACCCGAACCAGGTACTGAGATCAAAACACTGCATTACAATCAGAATGTAATAGTGTGAATGTAGCCTAAATCTGAGGCAAACTCTTTTTTTTTTTTTTTTTTTTATTTATTGTGACAG
>VUQI01007490.1:2528-12738 GCA_015106735.1 Paratilapia polleni | reverse complement strand
AACTCTTAATGCTTCAGCATACCAAGACATTTTGGACAATTTCATGCTCCCAACTTTGTGGGAACAGTTTGGGGATGGCCCCTTCCTGTTCCAATAGGACTGCACACCAGTGCACAAAGCAAGGTCCATAAAGAGATGGATGAGCGAGTTTGGTGTGGAAGAACTTGACTGGCCTGCACAGAGTCCTGACCTCAACCCAACAGAACACCTTTGGGATGTATTAGAACAGAGACTGTGAGCCAGGCCTTCTCGTCCAACATCAGTGTCTGACCTCACAAATGCGCTTCTGGAAGAATGGTCAAAAATTCCCATAAATACACTCCTAAACCTGAACAAGATTCACTGTTATTTTGAGTTGAGTGAATGGAGACGTGTTAAAAGCATGCTGTACTTCATGAAGTGCACCTGGGAAAGAAAAGCAACACAATCAGTATCAGTTCAATGTGCATTAATACCTAAATTATTTATTTAAGTACAAAATGTACAAAGACAGAACCTTGACACACTCGATTAAAGGGGACCTATTCTACTTTTTCTTATTTTCTGTTATATATAGTGTTACAGTGGTGGATGCTCAGTTATAAATAATCCTCATGAGCTAAAAGCTCAGACTTCAGACTGCTCCAGACACTCTGTTTCAGACAGTTTTTTTCTACTCTTGGTTTTGTTTGATGTCATAGGGAGGGGATATCCCTAATGTGGTCAGGCACACAGCTTTGGCTATAAGCACAGAAGCCCCACCCAACTGCAGTTAGAACATAGTGTTCTTGGGCGGCAGCTAATCAGAAGAAAGTTAACTTAAAGGGAGAGGAACTATAACAGCTTATTTCAAACAAGGGATAAACTGAGAGGCTGTACCAAGGCCCAGTAAAAGATGTGAAGCATGCAAAGCTGCTATAATAGACTCTAAGAATAAAAATATGGAGCTAAAAATGTCACTGACCGCAGAATGTGTGACAAACACTGGTTCTGGCCTTTAAAACTTTGTATATGAAGGACTACATGTGTATGAAGGTATTTGGCAACATCAGCTCCAATACATTATTCTGGAGAAAATGACTTCTCTTGAAATGTTGCATGAAGGCGAAGGAGTTTATTCAGTCAAAAACTGCGTTGTCCATGCCGCAGGCGAGAGCAGCGTTACGAGCCAACAAGCCAACAAAGAGGAGAGTTTTATGTCCCAGAATCTCAGTTCAAAACAGGAAATGTTCCAGTTAGAAATGAGCTGTGGGGCTGGTTACACAGCTGAAATAATCTGCAGTCAGAACTGTGCACTTGCCCACTTCTTCTTCTAAGGTTTCATTTGTGTCACAAGTAATTTCTTCAAACGGAAAATAAAGATATTACGTGCCATGGCAACACGATGTGAGACTTTTCGATCTCACACACAGGCTGTTTTCACATGTGGACGACCCGTTCCTGGACGACCCTCTGCCCAGGGAGTATGTCCTCTACCTGCGACCTAGCGGGCCGCTGCAGAACCAGCTCTCCCACTTCTGGCAGCAGAGCCGGGTCACCTGTGGCAAAAACAAAGCCCACAACATTTTCCCCCATATTACTCTCTGCCAGTTCTTCATGGTGAGTTAAACTAAACATAAATGAACATTTATGTAGGCTGATGGCTTTAATTACTTTATTGTAAGTATCCAATAATTTCTACATGCATGATTCTTGTCTTCATACTTATGCATAAAGACTTTGTCAGACATTCAGTTCATTAAGTTAAAGTGACAGTTACAAAATGCAAAAAATGTATCACTGACCAACAAGCTTATCTGAATAGTTTAAGGTAAGCTTTGACTATTAACTGAAATTGAACATAAGCATCCAGAGTGTTTATAGAGGTGGGAAATACATTTGAAGGTTGCCAGAGCAATCAGAGCCTGCAGTGCCTGCAAGCGATCAGCCCTCTGCTACAAAGTGATGGGCATCAACTGAATCGTTAAGGGCAAAGTTCTTAAAACTGACCCAATGAAAAAAATAGAAGAGCTTTAATTCAGACTAACAATTTTACATTCCAGGAAATGCCTAATACCCGAGTACACAAAAAGGAGAGAGATAATAAGACACAAGTGAACTCAGTTAAGACTAAAACAATGGTGGGAAAACAACAAAGGAGGGAAGTAAAACCACAGGAAGCCGCAGAAGGAGCTAACTGCCAAAATAAAAGAGGAGATAGCTAGATATCCACATACCTGCACACATGCATGTGTGGTTTTTGAACAATCTTTGTACTTAAACTAACTAAACTAAAACTAAAACTTTAAAGGCTACCTTCAGTGTGTTGTTACTCTTCTTGTGTTTATTGGACATGGATATTAAAAATTTTCAGATGACTATTATTAGAATATTTATTCTACAACAGACATTTTTTTATGAGCAAAACTGTTAATGCATTCCAAAGACTCTCCATAAATGTGCGGTTAGCTATAACTTGAAACAATATTCCACCCAATCCTCCTGTATGGCGACTAAGTTGGAGCTCTTATCTCCTCTTTCCTACACAGTGTGCAGACCACAAAGTAGAAGCTCTGTGTGAGGCCCTCCAGGCCACCGTACAGCAGTGGCGAGGTCGATTTCCCAGCCCGCTGCCTTTAGAGCTCTACACATCTTCTAATTTCATTGGTCTTTTCGTGGAGGAGCAGGTGGCCGATGTCCTCAAGCAGTTTGCAGCCGACTTTGCCGCAGAGGCCGCCAGGAAGGGAGGTAGGAACCACAGGCATGAGGGATGTTTGGCACACATCCTTTACCCACAGTGCCCTTAGATATTTAAGATGTTAGCTGCATCTCCTCCTTTCTGTCTATCCTATTCACGGTCTGTCTTCATCACTGCCTGTCAGCATCAGTTCACAGTTGTCACCAAGTAATGTGTGTTGACTGGCTTTGTTTTCCACCAGCCACAGTCAGTGATTGGTGCGGATGGCATTCGTGATAGGTTATTAAAGCCCTCACTCAGTCTGTCACTCTAAGTGTTTTTAAACACAGGCAAAAATAGGAGTGACATGCCAACACCATTTCAGGAAGCTAAGTGCCAAATGTCATTAGAGCTTTGGCATTAGTGCTAATGCTCTGTTATACTTTGGTTTTATAGCAAAGGCTCTGATTAGGGCGTGTCAAGATCCTGATTAAAGTCAAACTTTGTGCAGTTTTACCTTCTGAGAAGTCTTGATGGGAATATTTTCCTCTTTTGTACAGACTAGTGCAGAAAAGACAGACAGAGATTTCTTAAAACATAAAAGAGAAGAAAAAGTGCACATTCTGTCTAAAATTGTCTTGTGTGACACTTCCTCTCTCTCTCTCTCTCTTATCCAGAAGTCCATGTGGAGCCTCACAAGAAGCAGCTCCATGTAACTCTGGCCTACAACTTCCCCAGCGATCACCTCCCCTCACTGGAGAAACTAGCTAAGGGCATTGAAGTAAAGCTGGGATGTGACTGGTTGGCTGTTCTGTTCTCCCGGGACATTCGTTTTGCTAACCATGAGGTAGCTAATATTCACACTAAACCCTGCATGTTTCAGAATCACACACAGCTATTGAGAAACACCAAAACATAGCGACATGTGACAGTATGTTCCAGTGACTGACCTGACTCTGACTGTCACATGCAGACCCTGCGGGTGATGTACCCCTACATGCCACAGAACGATGATGAACTGGAGCTGGTTCCAGGGGATTTCATCTTTATGTCTCCTGTGGATCAGAACAGCACCAGCGAGGGCTGGGTGTACGGGACATCGCTGGCCACGGGGCTGTCCGGCCTGCTCCCTGAGAACTACGTCAGCCTGGCCGATGAGTCCGACACCTGGGTGTTTCACGCGTGAGCACAGCACACATAGAACTCCTGCACACTGTCTTGCTTACGGCTGAAGTATTTATTATCGTGCACATCAGTCTGACGAATGAACACCTTGCACAGTGCATCAGTAGCCAGCCAAAAGCACTGGCAGGATCACCAATCTTTCAATATGACAACATTAATCTTCGATTCATGTAACATCAGATTTCTCTAGATCCTAAACACAAATCAGCAGGATTAAAGGTTCATATACCTTTAATAATATGTTTGACTGTTGTCAAATGTGTTAGGTTCATCCTATAAACAGTGTTGGGTTGTTACTCAAAAAAGTAATATATTACATTTCTTTTTTATTCCCTGTAGAAAGTAATTTGGTTACACACTCATTACATTGCTTTTGTGTTACTCCACAACATGACTTGAGATGCATTGTCTCATAACTACTATTTAACAGTATAAACCAGAGGCTACAAATCCCTGTCCTAATGAGGACATGCATGATCTTTCTGTGTTCAAGTATTATCTCAAAGCTGACAGCAAAGTTAAAAAACAGTCCAAAAAGAACTTCGCCACAGCAGTTCTACTGTACACAGAGATACGGGTAGAAATGGAGGCTTCCATGCCAGAAGCCTGACTGCTCATCATTGTAAAGTTTAATGACTGTGTCTTGCTCAGTTGTGACAGTATCTTATTGGGAGAATCTACAGACAGACAGACAGACGTGCATGCAATAGCAGTTGCATGCACGTCTGTCTGCTAAGTAGTGGTAGGGTAGTTGTGGTAGCCCCTGCTACAGGAGGTGTCTCCAGCGCCATGTTTTGTCATGATGAGGCACACACAGATGCACAGCATGTAAATAATAAGAGCTATGATTTTACAGCTGGTTGCAACACCTCATTTTATTTAAAAACAAATATACTCACTGGACATGTTATTAGGTACGCCTCATTAGTCCCAGGCTGGACCCCATTTTCCTTCAGAACTGCCTTAATTCTTCATGGGATAGATTCAACAAGATGCTGGAAACATTTCAGAGATTTTGGTCCATATTGACATGATAGCATCATGCACCACGATATCCCAAAGGTGCTCTATTGGACTGAGATCTGGTGACTGTGGAGGCCATTTGAGTACAGTGCACTCACTGTCATGTTCAAGAAACCAGTTTGAGATGATCTGACCTTTGTGACATGGTGCGTTATCCTGCTGGAAGCAGCCATCAGAAGATGGTCACAAAGGGATGGACATGGTCAGCAACAATACTCAGGTAGGCTGTGTTTAAACAATGGTCAGTCAGTACTAAGGGGCCCAAAGTGTGCCAAGAAACTATACACCCCACCATTACACCATCAACACCAGCCTGAACAGTTGATACAAGAAAAGGACGGATCCATGCTTTCATGTTGTTTATGCCAAATTCTGACCCTGCCATCTTGAATGTCGCAGCAGAAATTGAGACTCATCAGACCAGACAACATTTTTCCAATCTTCTGTTGTCCAATTTTGGTGAGCCTATGTGAACTGTAGCCTCAGTTTCCTGTTCTTAGCTGACAGGCTGCATACCTTTGTTGTAACGAGTGGTTATTTGAGTTACTTTTGCTTTCCCATCAGCTCGAAGCAGTCTGACCATTCTCCTCTGACCTCTGACATCAACAAGACATTTTTTCCCAGAGAACAGCTCACTGGATATTTTCTCTTTTTCAGACCATTCTCTGTAAACTCTAGAGATGGTTGTGCGGGAAAATCCCAGCAGATCAGCAGTTTCTGAAATACTCAGACCAGTCGGTCTGGCACCAACAACCATGCCACGTTCAAAGTCACCTTTCTTCTCCATTCTGATGCTCAGTTTGAACTTCAGCAGGTCGTCTTGACCATGTCTACATTCCTAAATGTAATGAGTTGCTCCTGTGTGATTGACGGATTAGATATTTGCATTATTGAGAAGTTGAACAGATGTCGCTAACAAAGTGGCTGGTGACTATAATATCATCAATATGTATTTAGTTTAATAGAGCCATATACAGTATTTTATCATTATATAGTTATATATTAAATCTATTAAACCTCTACTCTTACAATAGTCAGTGATAATTCCTTCTGGACCAGTTTTAAATTATATACAATTTTTTGATTAGTTGCAAATATCTAAAAAATATTCTGTTAATGCCAGGAGGAAGAACTTCCAGTTTGTACTGCACATCTAATGTCTGTTTTTTTGTCCACCACAGCTCCCATTCATTCTTCAGCTGTGGCCCCAGTGACAAGAGCGGTAAAGAGAGAGGCATGTTTGATGGACTGCTGGACAGCCGACGGCCTGATAACACAAGTCCTGGAGATACGCCATCGCTCAGTCTCATCTGTCATCCAATGCAGGTAGTTTTTCATGTGTCTTAATTGTCTTTACGCTACCTGTGAAAAATACTGTATATGTTGCTATTATCTATTCGAACACTGAGAAAGACCTGTAACTTATGGAAGCCTTGTATTTCCAGCAGGTCCTGCGGATCAGTGGTGGTCATTCTCGGCAGCCCAAGCGGACTCTTTTTGTCTGCCGGCATGGTGAGAGGATGGATGTGGTCTTTGGGAAACACTGGCTCTCCCTCTGCTCAGACAGTAAAGGTGAGCACGTACACATGCTAATTAAATCAGTCACATCCTTAGTCACACCAAACAAACCTTATAAACAGAGTAATAAAGTCTCACATTTAGATTTTGACGTTCAGCATGCAGCAGTATTTTTTACCACCCTCCTCCTGGCTCTGCAGGTAGATACATACGTTCCAACCTGAACATGCCTCCCAGTCTGCCTCTGTGGGGAGGACAGAGAGACTATGACATGGACGCTCCCATCACTGTGTTTGGATCCACCCAGGCTCGACTTGTGGGTATGTCACCGGTGTAGATCTGAACAATGTACAACAACTGCTTCCGATGAGCATTCCAGCATTTTGTTTTATGAAATGCATGTGTCCTTTTTCTCCAGGTGAAGCCTTATTAGAGAGCAACACAGTGATAGACTTTGTGTACTGCTCTCCCGCTCTGCGATGCGTTCAGACTGCACAGAACATCCTGAAAGGTAAAAAATAGTCTGGTCTGTACCCCCAGCTATCACACTGAGACAGCAAGAAGGTGGATTATTTTTATTTATGCGGTCTGATCGATTTTGGTTGGTGTTGAACAGGTTTGCAGCAGGACGGTAAGGTGAAGGTGCGAGTGGAACCGGGGCTTTTCGAATGGACCAAGTGGGTCTCTGGGAGCTCCCTGCCTGCGTGGATACCTCCAACTGAACTGGCTGCTGCCCACTTCAGTGTCGACACAACTTACAGGTGATGCAAATAGATATCAAGACAGCTGCCGAACAAGACTTGCTTCTAGAAGGACTTTGTTGCCATCCAACGTGTTAACGTATATCTATACCAGTGGGGGAGCACCAGGTTACAGTTGACCTTGTTCACACACAGCTTGAATAATTTAGCCTAGCTTAATCAGTGGATATAAGTGGCATAACTATCAGCTGAATAGGTAAAACAGGATTAGATCACATTTGCCCGCCTTTTTATTGTCTTCATAGTTTTCCAGCACTTTATATGTTTAAAACATCTAGAGGCAACAGTGGGCTAATAAGATACATGAGCTAGCTTAACTTTTGTAATTTTTTTTTTTTTTGGGGGGGGGTGTTTGTTTTTGGGTTTTTTTTGTTTTGTTTTGTTTTTTAAAAGGACCAGTGGGGGGCTTGTAACACACTGGCAGAAACCCTGTATATGTTGTATCCATACATTGCATCATATTTACTGTATTTTCAGTGAATATTTGGAGTCAGAAGTTTGCTTGTGCTGCCTGGAGCTGGAGCCCTGCAGAGATGCCTTCCTTCTCTGTAGTTCTGATGGACTGAAGTATCCAGAGCTAGTTTTACTTTATCCCATCTTTCCCTGAAAACAGCAGCCTCAAACCACAGTGCACTCCCAACAAATGTCTCCACTCAAAGGCACAAAGAAAAATTTCTTGGCTACAGTTTCTAATACCACTGCAACACATTTTTAACTACTAATTCATCTCAATGCAGACCTCTGATCCCAGTCAGCAAGCTCACTGTGTCTGAGTCCTATGAGAACTACATGAGTCGGAGCTATCAAGTAACCAAAGACATCCTGTCAGACTGCAAAAACACTGGTAAGAGACACACAGCAGAGCCGCTGGAAATGTGGAGCTTTTAAAGACTAACTTTTACCTTGTTGTTCGTGTGTTTGTGCTCTGCTAATGCTGCATCCTGCCTGGGTTTCCACTCTCCGTAGGAAACAACGTGCTGATTGTAGCCCACGCTTCTTCCTTAGAGGCCTGCACACGCCAGCTGCAGGGCCGCAGCCCACAGACCGCCAAGGACTTCATCCAAGTCGTCCGAAAGGTCCGCTCACTCACTGCACATCTTTTTTGATCTGGCCCATCTGTTTTATTTTCTTTTATACATTCCACCTTTCTGTACAGCCATCATTACTTCCATCTGGATTTCTCAGCTCCTCTCATCCATCCCTGTTGTGGCTGGATGTCCAAAAACAGGGGTGTGTGTTTGCACTGTATAAAGGAAACAATATTCACACTAAAATGCTCAAAAACTTTTTGGATTTACTTGACCAGTCGACTGCGACTCAAAAAAATGGCGCTTTTTGGATTTCCACATTGTAAAGTAAATATGGTTTATATGCATGATGAAACAAAAAAGCCCTACTACTTACCAGGGTTTGTATCAGTAAAAATTAGCCTTATCTAAGATGTGTTTACTTCTATGTTCATAAGCATTTATTTTAAATTAGATTTAGTGTCCAGCTTGCTCATTTTGACCTCTCTGACCTGACTTGGCGAACAGGGAGGTGACTGGAAACTCTCATGTGCATAATTTGTAACATCATGTTCGTGGGTTCCTACCAGACTAAACTTCCTCTTTAGATAACGTTTCTTCTTTGGGTCGCTCATTAGGGGGAAATGAGGTTATCTATCTCACGTCACTGAGGCTTTAGTGTTCGTCCTGTGGTTTAATATGAAACAGTACAACCAAACATGTCTATGGAAGATTGGAAATGCCTAAATTACAACAGATAATGCAAATTAATAGAGTGTAAGTATTGCACACTTTACATGTATGGGCATTTGTTTTTCAGTTTTCCTTTGGTTTCTAACATAGCTACTGACATAGTAGTTTTATGTAAACATATAATTTTATATGAGCTAGCTTTGCAACATTAAGGCTACAAACAATAAATGATGCAACATTTTGTAAAAGGCCATAAGTACTTTTTTAATTGCTCTGTTAAAAGAGCTTAATTTACAGAAAAATACAATACAATACAGAGAGTATCCATTCTCCGCAGTGTGTGTAACGAACTCTGAGCAGAATTTATCTGCAAAATCTTGTTTTCTGTCTTCATTTGCTGTTTCATCATTGAGTGAAAAGTACTTGTTAAATGCATTGAGATGCAAAGTTGTTTCCACTCACAGGCAGTGAGGGTAGTTGATGTGACTTGATTTGACATAAAAAATTCAATATAGAAAAAAATTAAAGATAAAGTTCAGAAATGTCTGTCTTACAGCAGCCAATTAAATAGGAAATACAAAAAAAGTGAAGAGCTCAATAAATCCAAATTGAGTATTATACAACAAGGAGCTTAAATCTAAAATGAATGCAGGTGTTGTGGTATGAGGTGTTAAAGATTTTCTTTATCTGTCCTTGTGGCAGTGGAGCTGAAACAGACATTTACGTAAGTACGTATTAAAAACAAAAATTATTTTGTTTCAATAGTTTTGTTTTTTTTCATATTCAATAAGAAATCCAAAGCAACTTCAATTTATTTGAAAAGTTTGCATCTGTTTAAACTCAAAATTTATTTCTTATTTTTTATATTTAAAAAAAAACAACAGATCTTACATTAAGTTCAAGCGCATATTCCTTACATTAAATTGGGCAGTATTGTCCAAGCATGTTTATTTATCAAACGCAACACACCAAGAAGTCAGTAATTTCCTCGTCACACAAATCGAACAGGTTGAAAATTTAAATCCAGTTTTGTCCGTGGCCTGTTTATTTACAATTTTTTCTTTAGTATAAAATCAAAAGTACCAAAAAACAAACAGCATTTTTTTTTTTTCCTTTTCGGGGGAGTCTGTTTGATTTACAAATGATTAACTCACCCACTCTCAGGAAATTTTGTGAAATTAGCATCAAGATCATAAGACAAGTGTTTTTAAAAATGACATTTGATTGATTTTAGCCCGCAATCAGTGCAGCTCAACTCATTAAAGTTCAGTTTCAGTGAAAGTTTTCACTGAACTGCAATGAAATAGCAATGCGTTTTTATGTTTTCCTCCATCCAATTAAATATGAGCAAATGATACAAATTATTGTCCTTTTTATATTTTTTTCTT
>VUQI01007489.1:3401-20888 GCA_015106735.1 Paratilapia polleni | reverse complement strand
TTAAATATATTGTTTTTTTTTTTTTTTTTTTTTTTTTTTTTTTTTTTAAACAGATGAGACTTGGCGTTCTGATGAAATTCATAGTGTGAGAATATAGAAGATGCATTATAGCGATATGTCATTTTCATTTTTTTTTTTTCATTAATGTAATGAACTTTTTAGTTTAATGTATATTTAACTAGGTTCTATTTGCCAAAGCAAAAAAAAGTCACAACCAGTACCAGTAGAATTACATGATTCTTGATACCCAATTTGATATATGTCTGGAAACAGATTCAGTTAACACTATAGCATTACAGGTGTGTTGAAACCTTACAGGTGTGTAGTTGAGATAAAAATGAAGGCAGAGGTTGCACAAGGGTTTGGCCCAACCCATGAGTACTGGATACTAATGAGTACTTGGAAGTAGGGGTTGGCCCTTTTAATCAGTACTTATGTGTCAGAAAATAGTAAATTTACTTTCCTAAGTCGGCAGCTGACAGTAAAGTTGACTTCAAATTTTTAAAAGTATAACTACAAATGTAGAAGAGATGTTTTTGGGGAGATTGTGATCCAGGTTCGTTTAATACTGAGTGTTTACGTTATGACTCATATGACTATTGACCTGTTGAATGCAAAACAGGTTTTTTGTTTGTTTGTTTTTAATCTTTGCTGTATGTTACTACCTTGTGCTGATTAAGGCCTCAGTTCCAGTGGATGTAATGCCTGGCCAGTATGACCCCACCAACTACACACTCCCACAGCAGCCTCTCCACCGATGTATGTTCCCCTTGTCGTCTGTTTACCCCACACTACAGCTGGCCTCCAATCCATACCAGGCTGACATAGACGGAGTGAGGTAAGCAGTATCACACACACGTACTCTATGTCATCATGTTGTTAATATTTACTCTTAAGTGATTGTGCAGATATGTTTAGGACCTTGTTTTTGCTTATTTCCTTGAAGGTTCCTCGGTACATCAGGACAGAATGTCTGTGACATTCAGAAGTACAGCAGCATGGACAGTCACCTGGAAATATTGGAGGAAACGCTCCGACTCAGACATCTGGCCCCGACGGCACCCGATACACTAGGTTAGTTGATGCAGAATAACACACAGATCCACTGGTAAATCTGACAACAATATTGGTTTATTTACATGATTTTCTGTGAATTACTCAGGTTGTTACCCATTTTACCAAAAAGACCCTTTCATGTTGGAAGAGTGTCCCCATGTTTACTTCAGTGGCAATGCCCCTACTTTTGACTCCAAGCTCATCAAAGGTTAGTGTATGCTGTTTGCATGTACACTTAAGAAACTTTGGATTTTATCTCATGGTCTTTCTTTCGGCCACAGATGAAGTAATTATTTCAGACATGTTCCATTTCCACAGATTTTTTATTTTTTTTGCCTAGCACTAATGTGTTACTATTCTTCTTTTCCTCATCCTGCCAGGTCCGGATGGCCAGGAAGTCCTTTTGGTTACTATTCCAGAGTTCAGCAGCACACAGATGGCGTGCCTTGTCAATTTACGCACTCTTCAGTGTGAGCCAGTCAGCTTCTCTGCCTTCTCTGCTGATGAAGATGAGGAAAGTGAGATGAACATCAGCCACTGAAGACACAGCTGGTGCTTATTTTAGACTCATTTCTTTTGACCACAGACAGATCAAAGGAACTTTGGGTAAAAAAATCACAGTCGTTGCTACACAGAAGCTTTCCAGTGTGATAAGATTACCTCATAGGTTCCTTCTAGTGTTTCCTTTACAGTAATTTATTTTCATTAAAACAAAAGAAAACCAGCACTGATAACCCATATGAATCAGGTGCTTTTAAAAAAAGGAGAAAGGAGACCCATGTTTTGTAATAACAAACCTTTATTTGAAAAATAACTCTACTAACCCAGCTGTGTCTGAGAAAACATGACAAAAACCTTTTTTTTTCTCCTTTATCTGTTACCAACATTTCCTACATTTACCAACTGTTTGTACTGTAAAAATATTTCTGCCATAGGTGAGGATGGTGTAAATAATTCAGCTGTTTTTTATGTGCATCCACAATAAACATCTTTTCATGCAGCATTCATAGAAAAAAATGAATGAGCTAGAGAATGTAGTGTGAACTTTGAAACTGGAAAAAAAAACATTAATGAAATGGCTTCATTTCTGTGAAGAGACATTATTTCAAGTGTTAATTAACAGATGTACTATTTTAATATAGTTAATATTCTGTACATTCTCATTGCTTATGTCATACAAAGACAAGATCCCTACTTTGATTCTTCAGCCTGCTCTAAGGACAACACAGCAATGAGAACTACAGTTAAGAGAGGACGGTTGTTTACTGAAACAAGCCATGTGTGTTTTCTTTAATAGTCATCGATCTTGTACTCATAATCCAGGATGGAGTCTGTGAAGCCGCTGGGTGTCGAGGATTGTCCCTCTTCTATGAACCACGAGTCATACCAGGATGTAGTGGCCTCTGTTGTTGTGGGAATTGTGGTTGTTGTAGGGGGTAATGTTGTTGTTGTTGTTGTTGTTGTTGTTGTCGTCATCGATCTTAACCTCATTAATCTCAGCTGGTGAAGACGACGGATGCGAGCAAGTCTGAGCCTCCGTCGCTTTTCAGGGCTGAGTTGTGAATTTGGAGAATACCCATTACTGCCACCAACTACCCGCCTGTGGCCATTGTTGATTGGGGGATACTGTACTCTGGTATTGCTGTAGGCAAGTCGAATTGGCTTGTTTCCGTGGAGGGCCATAATCTGCAGATAGATACGTTTATTTCAAACATTTAAAAGAATAAAGTACAATCCATAGATTCACATATATGGACATTCAAAAAAATAGAAAACAAAATACCCAATATATAATCAACTGTATATAAGCAGCTCGAAAAGGAGTAGGAAGAAGTATAAACTTATATGATCCTACCCCTCAGAGGAATTTAAAAAGATCATTTTTGAGTACTACCGTAAGATGCACATGTATCGAGGGGTAGTGTCACTTCACAGTGGCAGCCTTACCTGTTTAATGCGGTCCCAGTTGGACTTGGCCAGGTTGAAGCTGCAGGCAGTCGCACCTGATTCATAGCCCACCACACACAGTTTGGTCTCTGGGGAGAAGCCCTCAGCTCGAGCTGTGACACGGTACTCCCCGGGATTAAGCAGACGCCAGTAATCCCCCGTTGGTGCTACAATGGCCAAGAGTGGTGTTACGCATAGTTGGTGCAATGTTATGTTTTGTTACACACAGTGAATCAGAAAGGGAGTGGTGTTGTGAACAGCATACTGACCTGTGGTGATGTCATGATTTATCCCCTCAACAGATATAGTGGCATTTGCAATAGGGTTTCCCTGCTGATCTTTCACAATCCCTCTAATGCCACGATGCACCTGAAATACAGAAATAGTTAAATGAGTGAAAAAAGCAAACTGCAAGCTTCATTTTTTTTTCATGAGTGGAATTTGGAAGAAAAGCCCAACTACATTTAGAAAAAAACAAGAATTACAGACTAGCCTAAAGCTAGCTATGTTTTTATGACTCAGTTTGCTTTGATATTTCCATCACAGAAGAGCAAGTTTTTTAAAAATAAATATTTGACTTCCATTTTAATGTGAACACAATATGTGATCAGCTAAGTATCACTGAAAGCAGTATTCAGAAAAAGCTAATTCATATAGCCCAAACAAACATTTGCCTGTAAGGGTTCTGCAAATATGACATCTTCTGTCAGTAGACCCTCAAAGGACAAATAAGGATAAAAGGGAGCAAACACTAGAAAAGCAATTGACCAGGGATTACTCATCTAGGATGGACACACATGAATAAAAAGTTGTGTGTATGGAGGAGAAATAACTGCAAAATAACAATACTGGCAATCAGAGTTTTAGGTACTTTTATTTAAGCAATATTTCAATATTAAGTCAAATATATTCAGCAGGATGTTAAGTACTCTTTCCACTGTGGGCTGAAGCACAGCCAGGATAGGTTACATCCTGTGTTTGTTTGTGACTAACCTGCTCCATGAAGACAAGCATTGCTTCTCTGTTTTTCTCCCACTCATACGCCAGCTCGCTCTGATGAGGGAACTTATCACAGCCCAGGAAAATGGACAACTCAAAACAGTTGGTGTGCAGGTAGCTGAAGTCATTCATACCTGGAGGGAAGATCAAGAGTGTGAACTACAAATACTGTCCACCAGGGTGCGCTATAAACATATGCAGACAGTTAAAGATATTGGTCTCTTCTTACTGCCTGTGATTGGCTTCCATTTGGCCCGGTTGATGATACCTTGCCCACCCCCTGCTGTGTCTCCATGGCAGGATCCCTGATAGTTGTGCGTGATGGTCAGGTGTGTGGAGGCATATGAGACAGCCAGCCACCTAAAGAGGGATTCGTCTGCAATCACCCGGGGCTCATCCTCAGGCTCAGTGTAATGGTGACCAGCACTTCTTCCTCTATCATCCTCCTCTTCCTCCCTGTGCCCATAACCCTGGTTGTAGCCGTGAATGTAGCTGTGGTCATAGCCAGGGTCGTAACCATGATCATAGCCATGGCCCCGCCACTCCTCCTCTGGCTCTGCATATCCCCTGCTTCTCCAGTCTTCTTCTGGCTCCTCATGGTAGCCCCTTCCCCACTCTGTTACATCGAAACCTTCATCCTCATACCTGTAGAAATGATTCAAGTTAAATTATTAAGCACTATTTTAGTGGATTGTGGAGAGCTATGTAAGAGAAAGTAGGAGGAAAAATGAGAATTTGGCCGATATGTGTGTAACGACAACAACAGAACACAGGTAGGGAAACAGACAAGTCATACTGTCTCTTCTTGCGGCTGCGGGGTTTCTGGCTCTCAGCAGGCTTGTTGAAACGTAAGCTGTCATAAGGATAGGCCACAATTTTCTCCCCGCCCTGGAAGTTTGCACCCAACACAAATGGATAGCTTTTCATCCAGGAGATTATGGCCCTGGTTTCCACAGCAATCTGGAACAAAAACAGGAAGATCAGGATCACACAGGCAGAGGATCAGAATGTCATGTAACATACTCTTCTTTTGTATACCACAACCTGTTAGACAAAGATTTATATATCCATTTAGAAAAAATATACACTTTTCTTTACCGAACTATTAGCTTCAAAGTTCTCTGGTATAGGCACATGATGGTTGGGGGTGAGCTTGGGCACCATGCCCTTGTCCTCAGCATCCCACAAGATACTGTTCAGATCAGGGAAGTTCTGGAAGATGTCAAAGCCCTCATCAGTGAAGTGTCCGGTGGTCCAACTACTCAGCTCTGATCCCTGCGGGGAAAAACAGGACACAGTCATCCAATTAGCTCACTATGATTCAATGTCATTTACTGTTTGTTTTAGCCAATAATATTTTTTCATTTATTTATTTTACACTGACCGCTTCAAAAGCTTCCTCCTGTCCGTCGGGGTTGAGCGAAGGCACCAGGTGGATGCGTATTCCCTCCACCAGGCGCTGGGCTCTGGGGTTACTGTCTTTGTACTCTTTACACAGGTACTGCATGAGAAGCAGGATCATCTCCCGACCCACCGCCTCATTTCCATGGAGACCTGCCGTGAAGCGGAACTCTGGTTCACCTGCGGGGACAACCGGGCAAGACTATAATTGTCTGCCAGCCTTAATCTGCTGGTGTCCGCCTAGTGTTTATTAGGATTTACAGGATGCATCAGTGGTGCCATCAAGAGCCAGCATAATTTCAGCCAATCAGCATTTCAGACTGTTTGAAATACTGCACATTGTAGCATTTCTGTTGTTATACTGTACATTATAGTAAAAACGCTTGTTTTCTGGTTGAACTCCTACCTATTTCATGCTCTGTGGGGTTGCCAGAGATTATCATGGCAACGATTTCCCGTCCCTTGGAGCTGCGGCCCAGGCTGTAGATGGTGGTAATGTTGGGACACTCCTCATTCACCGACTTCATAAGCTGAAAAGGTGAGATAATGGAAACCGTCAATATGCAAAGTACTGTACATCATGATGGATGTGTATAGTGTGGAAAGGTCATGTTGCCCTCTGGTGGTTGAAATGAATAACGAAGAAGGAATGAAGCTGCTATTTATGTTAAAGTGTTTAAAGCAGACCTCCTGGGTAACTGTTCCTGGAAAACCTAGGATTTCCAGTGGAATGCTATCAGCCAGCAGATAAACTAGGCAGATGGCTGCCCCTCCCTGAGCCTGGTTCTGCCGGAGGTTTCTTCCTGTTAAAAGGGAGTTTTTCCTTCCCACTGTTGCCATGTGCTTGCTCATAGGGGGTTGTCTGACTGTTGGGGAATGGGCAGTGGGCTCTAGGGAGAGTTTTTTTAAGCAGAGGGAAGACACTGGCTGTTTTGAAGTAATCTGGAATGCAGTCAGATGAAAGGGATTTGTTTATGATAGAGAGAAGCCAGAGGGAGATGACAGGTAAAACCTCTAATGAATTTAGACGGGATAATGTCAGTTGGGCAGGGAGAAGTTCACATGTGTGAGACTATATTAATGAGATCTGTCATAGAAATCAGATTAAACTCAGAAAACAGAACTGGGTGAGACACTTGGGCAGTTTGAAAGGATTCAGACTTGAACAGTGACCTGACACCATTGATCTTGCCAGTAAAGAAATGTAGAAATTTTTCACAATCATCATAAGATATAGCAGAGAAAGAAGACTGAGAAGGATTAGGGAGTCTGTTAATAGTGTCGAACAAGAACCTTGAATTGTGCTTATTATTGTTAATCAAACCAGAAAATAAGATGTTCTTGCATTTTATGAGTTGGTTGAGTGTGGTTAATAAGTCCTTCAGGTGGAGCTAGTGAACATGGAGTACTTTCCCTCTCTGTTCAGCTTTTCTGCACTCTCTTCCTTGTTGACGCATATGATCGCTGGGGACGGATTGATGACTGGGGCTAATCTGACTTTTAACAGGGCTACGCTATCCAGAATTGATGAACATAGACTATTAAACCAATTTACTAAGTCACTGATATCCGAAAAATTAAGTGTTCAAATGGGCACATTAGAAAGGACAGCTGAAAACCTAGCTGCCAAGTGCTCATTAAAGATGCAAGACTGAACAGTTTTCTTCTGGGAAGACAACGCTGGCTGTAAAACTGTGTCAAAAATTAGACATTTGTGATCAGACACTAGTTCAGATATATGCAGGGAGTTTGTAGATAGCCCGAGAGTAAAAACCAGATCCAGTGTGTGCCCACCATTATGTGTGGGGCCAGTGACATGTTGCACTAAATTAAATGACTCTGGCTCTCTCCCAGAGTGTCTTATATCCTGTCTCCCTCTGCTCTCTTCTGTTTCCCCTCACCCCCAACCGGTCGTGGCAGATGGCTGCCCCTCCCTGAGCCTGGTTCTGCCAGAGGTTTCTTCCTGTTAAAAGAGAGTTTTTCCTTCCCTCTCTCGCCAAGTGCCACTTGTAAGGGGTCGTCTGATTGTTAGGGTCTTTACCCTAAAATATAAAGCACCTTGAGGTGACAGTTGTTGTGATTTGGTGCTATATAAATTAAATTAAATTGAACTGATATGACTTAGCAATGTTAAGAAATTATGTGGCAGTGCAGTTGGAGGGATCATCAATATGTAAATTAAAGTCACCTACCAAAGTTATTTTGTCAAATTTAACAACAGATGAGAGCAGATTAGAGAATTAAGTCAGGAAATCATTACAGGATTTGGATTTGGGAGGTCAGTAGATAACAATACAGCAAACTGGATATTCACACTGAATTTTGAAGGATAGTAATTCGAAAGAATGGAATGAACTGGGAGTGAATGGAATACAGTTTAAATTACCATTGTAAACCACTGTTATTCCCCCACCATGGCCTGAGGATCTTGTGGTATTCAAGAATTTGTAATTGGCTGTTCAAAGTTCCACAAGGGGGCAGCAGTCCCCTGGTTTGAGCCAAGTCTCAATGATATAGAAAATGTCTAACTTTTGAGAGGTGACAAAATTGTTAAGAATAAATGATTTATTAAATAAAGATCTACTGTTAAAAAAGGTGATAATTGCAGGATAGACAGGCTTCAGAGGCTGAGACTTACAGGGTACAGTAATTAGATTATTAAGCCTGGGTTTACAAATGTGGTCGATTTTTTTCTTATAAACACAGGAATTGGTAAAGCAGAGGTGGCTAATCTTGAGACTGGGAAACTAGGCATGGTAGTGGTATAACAGTGGTTGTGCAATTTAGCTGGTGAAATTCTCTCTGATGTTATCAGCTGCCAGATGTGCAACTGATGCAGACGGCTGAACTTCACATCACCAAAACTGGGGGGGAGCAGCAGACCAGGGAGCTGCTCTTTGGTGACTAGCAGACTGTCCACAAGGTGCACAAAATCTTGTTTTAGGGTCTCCAACTGACAATATTTTAAGTCATTAGTGCCAACGTGGACAACTATTGCAGAGGCTTTGTGGTGCGGCAGATGGCTGCCCCTCCCTCAGCCTGGTTCTGCTGGAGGTTTCTTCCTGTTAAAAGAGTTTTTCCTTCCCACTGTTGCCAAGTGCTTGCTCATAGGGGGTCATAGGGGGTCGTCTAATTTGTAGGGTCTTTACCCTAAAATATAAAGTGCCTTGAGGCGACTGATTTGGCGCTATATAAATAAAACTGAATTGAACTGAACTGAATTGAATTGAATTGGTGGGTTTTCAACTGCTGCAGAGGAGTTGGAGTAATGTCCTTCATGCAGGCACCAGGATAGCAGAAGGTATGGCCACCATGTACCACCATGTGTCAGACCATAGAGGTGCCAACAACAAGTACCATGGGTAAACACGGCCTTGAGGTGGGGGCAGATGATGAGCAGCTAGGAGGCAGTGGGGGACAGCAGGAACAGTGGCAGCAGCAGCAGCTGTAGCAGTACACAACCCAGGAAAGCACTGACGCCCGGCTTCTGCAAGAGGGAGTTGTCCAGGTGTCTGCGCTGAACCTAGGCAGCCAGGAAGAGTGGTGGCAGGGGAGCCCAGGGGGGACACAGTGGTGGCAGCCAATCCGGTGGAGATTGGGCCTTCACAAGAAGTGGCAAGTTGATGACTGGTGTCAGGGAGGCAGTTTTGCTGGGTAGCCATCCCTTCAATACTGTGACGGTCCTCAGTGTCACTGGGCTGAGTGAGTGGCATCTCTCCAGTAGCCACCCAGGCAGAATCAAAAGCATCACCCCACTCTGGAGCAGATGGCCGCACAGAACTCGACCGGTCACTCGGGTGGTCCAGCACTGGAGAGCATGGTGCATCCACATTTTCCAGTAGGTAAAATTTGTTGAGCAGTTGAATGGCTTCTGGGTATGGATGAAGGGGGAGTCTAGCATGACCTTTGCTGCTCTTTACCAGGACCCACGTCTCTGGGTTGCAGGGCATAAAGCAGACTTGGGACTTTGGCTTAGTCCCAAGGATGGGCCACATGTCATTGGCCAGAGCCAGGAGATTGGCTAAGATGACTAGCTCTCCTCCAGAGTTGGCTGAACCGGACCAGGGGAGTGTGGTGTCACTGTGAGTAGCCAGAACTGAGCACTGAATGGAGGGGCAGCTACCACTGTTGCCACAGCAGGAGACATGTAGAGAAGCCAGATGCTTAGCTTGTGTGGTGGTCACAGATGAAAACGCCATGATAAGCTTGTCCTTCTTCGTAAGGTCCAGCTTCAGTGGTTGGATGTCATTCTGCAACAGTGAGCATGCCAGCAGGCAATGTCCACACACAGCTATAGCCAAGCTTATCGGCTGCTGAGGGCAGCACGCAGCCTGCAAACAGGCTAAAAACAAAGTTAGCAAGGCTAGCTTTGGTAGCTGACTGATTGACAAAGGAAACATTATGGAAACAACAATAGCTTTTGACTGCCTCAGGGAAATCCATCGCACATCGCAAACTTGTGGCTGCATTGCTAGATGCCTTATTACTCCCATAAACCACAGCTGTTTGCAAATGTGAAGCTCAGACTAACTCAAAAGACTCTGATCCTCTAGGCAACTCCAGAGATGATGCAGCAGCGAAGACAGCAGCTAAACAGAATGTGAAATCAGACCACTGCATTAACATCAAAACCACACTAACTTAATCTCCTAACACAGATTTAAAGGCTACCCAGCACAAGGCTACCCCAGAGGAGAAATGTGTGAAAAACAGCTGGGGCTTACACAACAGGTAAGGTTTGGTAAGGTCCCAATGACAAACCTTGTCTACCCAAACTTTTTTTTTCTTCATTATTTCTTCATGGTCCCACCCACATGTCAATTTATGACACATGGGAGGAATGGTACAACAGATACAGCCACCCTGGTTTACAAAGGAATTCCAAATTTATTCTAAAAAAATTTGCAATTCTTATATGGTTTGTGTAACTAACAATCCAGGCATTCAAACTCTACAGGCAGCACATACATGCCTGGAAAAGCCTTTTGGTCATCTACAAATGGACTCAAACCATGTGAAGGTATATAGTATTGCTTGATGTTTGTTGATATGTTCTCAAAATGTTTTTCAGAAACACAATAATAAACCAAAGGGTTAAAAAAGATCCACGTTGATGCTAAGGAAGACAACAAGGGTGTATGACGTGCTCTGCCCTTTCAACCAGCAGCTACGCTGGAACAAAAGTAAGAGTGAGGGGTGAAAAAGTACCCTCCTCCAACAAGAGCATGCCAAGCTCCAACTAAGTGACGTGCAGAGCGAGGCTCTGTGTCACCCACAAGGGATCAACAATGGAACGCAGACAACTCCCGTTTAAACAACCAGGCTAGTGTGGCCTGAAAGGTTCAGCATTATTTTTGGTGTGTTTTTTGGTGTGACTTTTTAGATAATTTTTACACATGGTAAACATCCACCAAAAATTGACCAAAAATTACAAACACAGGAAAAGCTTGTCTGAATCACTCAAGGTGCTCCCTAGAAAAGAGTTTTAACCCTTTCTCTAGTATGTTGTTAGCTGAAAAAGGAGGTGTGTATGTGTGTGATGTTTGGTGATACAGGTTGTACATTTATTCCCAACAATACTGTAGCTAATGACTCCTTTACAAAACATTGGCTGACGAATTTAAAGACAAAGTTCTATGTTTGAGTGGTTTAACAGAGGTTTTAGAAAGCTGAAAACTTTATTAGGCTCTCTCATGACAGTCACTGTAGCTTAGGCTTCTAATTTCAGGGGATGACACATCATCCACACAGTGTTAAGAGAGTCCAATTGTTAGAACAACTGATGGATCTGTCTCACACCAAATGGCCTTAACTGAACAACAGCCTCTCACAAATTAACAACTTAATTTAAATCCTGTACCTGACTGGATGCCTCACTTTCATGATTACGAAGATGCAAATTCCTCAAACAGTAAACAGAATGAAGATGTTGCATAAACTTTTAAATCTCCCTTTACAGTTTGTGACAATTAGCCTGTGTCCTACTAATACTAACTAATAACGTTCCAGTTTATGATGTGATCACATAAACCCCAGGTGTTAGTGCTGATATTTTTGGAAGATGTTATTATTATCACTACTACTATGTTTTACATACAAATTTTATGCTATGTGTGATTAAATATAATGAAAAGGGTGGAAACTCAGAACAATGTTGTTTTGTTCTGATGGGCATAAGTTCCCAGACAGCACAGCGATGTATTGCCAACGTATATGCACTGTGTGGGTAGTGGGAGCCGCTACGTAGTGGAGACATGTTTTTGCTCACTGTGGAGAGGGCGTAGCTACATTGCTTAGCGCTTCTTTGCCTACGTTCTGCCTCTCTCTGCATGATCCACACAGAGGGATTTGGTAGCGTTGATGTAGCTTGCTCATCGGCAAGACATCGGGGCGATGTCGCTTACCTCTGCTTCACCAGCGCTTTTCTCTGTCTAGGGAGGCATGAGGTAGCATGGGCATCGTTTTCCCACTGAAAAGATGTAGCATCAACGTTGCTTACCGCTGCTCTAGCGATGTCCTCCTGCTTTCTGTGCGATGCTGATCTTCCTTGTATCTCATCCAAACCTGGTCTAATGTATGCTTTAAAATGCAGCACGTATTCCTATATTCTGCCATCTGCTAGGCAAAGTCTGCTATTGCTATAAGACAAGAATACAAATGTCCAAAACTTTGAAATGTTAAATACAGGAAATTTTTCTTAGCCCTTAGCAGATAAAAATGGGGACTGAAAACAGCCACCTTGGCTGAGGTGAATGAATGAATAAAACCCTTTAAAAGTGGATGGATCCAATAACAGGACAACTGGTTTTCTCAGATTCTGCTTAAAGTGTGGATAACACCATTAACCAAGAATGGGAATTCATCTGGGCTGAAGAACTACTCCTCCGCAGAATTCATCAACCTCAAATTTCAACAGGTCTGGAATAAGCAAGCCTTTACAACGTTTTTTAGAAGGGGATTAATCTTCAGACATTATAAAATTTTGTATATTTTATATGAATTCTATCCCCAGTATTGCAAGCATTAAAAGAACTAATTGTAATCAGAATGTACAAAATTCAACTAAAAATTCCTCCTCTAGGTGATGGTGTTTGATGAGAAAGTGTTAATGTAGCTGCCCTGTAGTAAAAAAACAAAATGCAGGATTAGACCCTGAAATCAAGGTGGTGAGGTGATTCACACTGTTGCCTTACAGCAAGAAGGCTCTGGGTTCAAACGTCTTGGTCAGCTGGGGCCTTTCTGTGGAGTTCATATCCTCTCCCACAGTCAAATGAGACGCTTGTTAGTTTATGCCCAAAAACACGCAGGTGTGGATTTGAGTGTGTGTGGTTTTCTGTCTGTCGGCCCTGTGAAAGACTGATGACCTGTTCAGGTGGACCCCACCTCTTGCCCTATGACAGCTGGGACAGACTCCAGCCCTGTGACCCTAAGCCGAATAAGCAGCTAACAAAAATGATCCATAGATGGTCTGAAATTCCCCAGTTAACAGTTTGGTAGATAACGTGCTGATCACATCCAGTGATTGTGTTATTGTAAGTTAACCCCTGCTTGCAGGCTGAGTAACTCGAACACCTGTTCTTTCATATCTGCTTTTGCATCAGGATTTCTTCATCTTCTGCTGTTGGACTGAGTGCAGACTGGAAAGAACCACAGTTAGATTCCTCACCACCTGACCTGTGAAAGGACTTAGATTCTATGAGCTATTAGGGCTGTTCAATTATAGCAAAAAATCACAAATCTGATTATTTTGGACACAAATTGTAATCTTGATTATTTAACAAGGAGATTAATTAAGTTAAACATCTTGGATTTACCCAAGTTTAGAAATGTAGGGGATTTTTTTTGTTGTTGTTGTTTGTTTTTTACAAGTAAATTTCCTGAAATTTAAATATAATTCAAATAAATAAATAAATGTTTAAAATAAAGAGATGGATGGGGACACAGGATAGGGAGTTAGGCCCAGACTTATGTTTGTTTTGAATGTCAGACCCATCTTGTAAAGGCATCTGCCGGTCCTTACTGGCCAACAGTCTCCACTGATGGATGTCACAGGACACTTGTACTGTAGCCACGGGGAGAGCGATGAGAGCTGAAGCAGACAACCAACCGACACCTTGGTCACATCCAACCTGAAGTTGACCAGATGAGATACTCAGAGATCCAAAGACAACAGCAGCAGCAAGCAACCGCTCTGTAAGCAGGCTCTCTCTCCATCATCCTGGCTCAACCTGAACTAAACTGAGAGTGAATTTGGGCTTCTAGGGGGAGGCGAACGCAGACTGCTGTAAAGGAAATTGGTGTGGTTGATTCCTAACACAAAAATAAGAAGAAACAAGAACTTCAAAACTAAAGGAATACAAGAAAATTCGTTTTTATCCCAATGATCTTGTTTAATTAATTGTTAAAAGTCAGAGTTGTGATTTAAATCATAATTAATTAATCTCCTGTTATTAATTACTATTACAACACTATTAAAATTATACTCATCACTTCTAGTATCACAACAGTAAACTGTGCGGGGAAAAAAATCTGTGGTCTAAAAGATTCACCTGTTAACACTTGCAAACATTGTTGAGGTGGGTCTGGCCATGCTATGTATGTGTTGAGCTCATCTCTTTATTTGGAGAACCTTCAGACAGGACACAGAGTCAGAGAATAGTGGAGTTACAGCATGTAAGAAAAATATAGATAATGTCACTGCTGAGTGCCTACAACAGAATGCATGTTATTATGCAAAGCTGTATGGCAGATTACGAAAAAACTGGACCAAGTTATTTGGTATGTATACAGTGATACTTTTAGGTGTTGTATTGACCCATCTGCTTCTCAAAAAAGGCCAAAACAATTACTGCTTGATGGCTTTACACATGTGCAAAAATAACTAAATGTCCTCTGTCTCTAATAACAAAGCTGATTTGTGTACAGCCTGTAGCTGTAAATACAGACTGCATCCAGTTTCTTTGAATCCAGACTTCAGAAGAGTGTTTCCAGTAACAAAATACAAATCAACTGAGCACAATTTGAAACTGTTTGCTTCCTTCAGTAACAACTGTGTTAAGTCAACCACAGCTGCAGCCTAACTGCCCCTAGTGGTGGGAACTTGGGAAATGTAGGCGCAGCAGCGCTAAGCACCATAGCAGCGACCTCTCCCCAATGCGCAAACGCACATCTCCGTTACGTAGCTGCTCCCACTATCCACATGGCACATATATGTCAGCAATACATCGCTGCTCTGTCTGGAATGGAACGCGATTTACTGACGATGTTCCTCTGTAATGCTGACATTGTGGCGACAGAGGGTGTCTGGGAACACAGATCAGTATCCGATCCCTGAAGACATTTAGTACAATTTATTGCTGAACAGCTCATTTTGACATTTTGAAACACAATCACAATTATGGAAAATTAGTTCATCCTCCTTTCAATTCCTTCCAATTTCTTCTTGCAGTGCTCTTACTCCATATACAGTTCCCAGAGATACACAAGTTTCTCCTTGACAGCAACTGTCAATCATGATGTTACACCCTAATTTGACAGCAACAAGTTAGTAATTAAAAACAAACTTATGAGAAAAGTGACCCCTTGAACCCAAATCAGTGTGACAAGAATAATTAAAATGGCAGAAACCATCTCTCCGAAAAATTTATCTGAGGAAAACCTTTTTATTTTTGTTTTATCCCTGTACCATCTACTAACTTCAAGGGTGTCGGTTTAATGACCTATACTGCAAAAAGACACCATGGGGCAATTGAGACATTCTGGCTCCACTTTTGGGAAACTATGAAGTTGTCCATGTTTTCTATAGTCACTGGGTGTGCTTGGGATCATTTTCCTGTTGCATGATCCAGTTTTGGCCAAGTTTTAGCTGTCTGACAGATGGCCTCACATTTGACTCTAGAATACTTTGGTATACAAAGGCGTTCATGGTCAACACATGACTGCAAGGTGGCCAGGTCCTGTGGCTGCAGAACAAGCTTAAACCATCACCCCTCCACCACCGTGCTTGTCAATTGGTATGAGGTGTTTGTGCGGTTAAGCTGTGTTTGGTTTTTTCCAAATGTGCCAATGTGTATTATGGCCAAACATCTCCACTTTGGCCTACTCTGTGCAAAGGACACTGTTCCAGAAGTCTTGAGGTTTGTTCAGATGCAACTTTGCAAACCTAAACCGTGCTGCCATGTTCTTTTTAGAGAGAACAGGGTTGCTTCTCCTAGCAACCCTTCCAAACAAGCCATACTTGTTCAGTTGTTTTCTGTCATGAACTTGAACATTTAACATGCTAAGTGAGGCCTGCAGAGTCTCTTGTTTTTGTTTTTTTTTTTGCAATTTCTCTGAGCATTGCCGTCATGATCCTGGGTTTGGACCCAGCAGTTTTAGTTTGACATTTTAGTTCTGTTTACTTTTGGATGCTTTCAGCATAGTTTGTTTCTTGTTCTTGTCATTTTGAGTTATATTCTAGTTTATATCTCATTTTGTTTTTCCATGTTTGGGTTATCTTCTTTCCTATGTGTAGTTTTAGTTATTGTGTATAGTTCATTCCCTGAGTTTCAGTTTTCCTGCCCTCCTGTGTTTCCCGTGTCTGTTAAGCCTCTGTTTCCATGTTAGATGTTTATGTTTAGTTACTTCCTGTTTTACTTTGATAGTCTCCTGTCCTGTGTGCGCTCTATTTAGTTCTACTTCCTTTGTCTCGTCTTCTGTGATTAGTTTCAGCTGTGTCTTGTTTGTCCCACCTGTTTCCACTTCCCTTGAGTGCCCTTCTGTGTGTATTTAAGTTTCAGTCTGCTCTTTGTTGGATTGTCTGTTCCCCAGTTTGCACCTTGGATTATTTTGGGCTGTATACCTTATGGACTTTGTTTTCTGCCTAAATAAAGGTCAGTTTTATGTTTACCTATTTTGCTTTGGAGTCTGCATTTTGGGTCCTCACTCCACAACATGACAATTGCATGGTCTGATCTTTTTTTGTTTGCTGGGATGTCCACTCCTGGAAAGATTGGCAACTATCATTTGTGACCTTGCTTCTGTGAATAAACATTCCTTATGTACCATAGCATTCCCCAAATGACAAATCAAAAATAATCTTAAAAATAATAATAATCTTAAAATTAAAAAATTAAAAAATTCCTAAACACTGGATGAACACCCAAACATCTCCTTTGTTTAGTCCAAACCCCATCATCAGTTGGAAAGCTGCAGCAAGAAGTATCTCTCTGGTATCTGTTTTCTTTTGGTTTTAGTCCAGTGTTTTTATTGCATATTAATGTCCTTTTACCATTTTATTACTATCTAATTTGGAGATGACACTGGAGACGTAGAGACTTTGACATTCTACCAGAAATACAAGGAACAACAAATAATTCATTTTCAATGTGTAGTGATGATGCATTCATTAACTTGTATAAATGAACAAGAACACTAGTAGATTAAAATGAACAGTCTCTTCAGAACTTTTGATGACATGAGATGTGCCAGTGTTTCAGTTGTGCTCTTTAGAGGTTGCCTTGACTTCAGTTGGCCATCGGATGTCACTGTTCTTGGTGAGATTGAAGCTTTGACTTGTTTTTTGGCGCAAATAGAAGGAAAGTCTCATGAGGCTTCACCTGCCCCTCACTAACAAAATTCATAAAACCTAATCAGGTTCACAGACACACTAAGAAATACTAAAAGGAAGGCAGGGCTTAAATACTCAGAGGTAATCAAGGGAAGTGGACACAGGAGGGTAACAAGACACAGCTGAAACTAATTAAAGCAATGAGGAGCGAGGAAAAACGAACAGGAAGATACTCAACAGAGCAACACCGAACAGAGACAAGAACTTAACAGCAAGATACAGGAGACACTACACTAGGGAGGATAAACTAAATAATAAATACTGAAACATGAATAAACACAAAACAGAATAACAATAGCAATACAACTCAGAATGCTTGGACATAATCATAGAAACCAACAACAGAACTAATCCTGTAATGATAATCAAAACTAATGCTCGAGGAAAACAAAGAAAAAGCCAACTAAACATTTCCCAAAACAACCAGAAAGACTCTTTTAAAAAAAAAAAAAAAAAAAAAAAAAAAAAAACCCCTG